>JANHZT010006533.1:38732-56080 GCA_032468215.1 Stegonotus admiraltiensis
CAAAAGTATGAAGGCTATTGCTTAACGCATTGTAAGCCGCCCTGAGTCTCCGGAGAAGGGTGGCATATAAATCAAATCAAATCAAATCAAAAAAAATATTAGGGATGAAGAAATGCCCCATGAAAGAGTACAAAGCTTACATGTAATTCTTCTGTCTGACCATTCTGATTTTAAGACTATAATAAAGATTTAAGATTAAAAACTATCCTTTTTCTATTTCCATGAACTTGTTGCAAATTTTCTGGCACTTCTTAAAGAATAGTAGCCAAAACAATTACAACATTTGACTCTGATCACCTCAAATATTACAGTGCCACCTCAAATACTGAAGTACCAGATATATTTCCTAAGATGTGAAATCTATATTTTTTTCAGGTATATCACACTATTGACTCACATGCAGTTTATAAGTAAAGTCCTCTTTAAGTCAAGCTTAAATTAAAAAAAGGCTACTTGAGTAAGATTTGGGTAGATTGGCAGGTGGTATTGGAGCGAATTAGGGATTTATTATTGTTGTTTGAAAATCTTAAGCAAGACTAGGAGTTATACACCTGATTTCATCAGTCTTACTTCAATATGCTTGGGTAGTACCTTGATGAATGAAGTTGCTATATGTTTACAGGCTCTTCAACTCATTCAAAGGAAACCTAATTATCTATGTAAGGCTATTCTGAACTTTTCTCTCCTAACAGAAGTGGGAAACATGTAGTATAAATGGATCTTAGTAGCAACCAACTACTGTTGGTATTTGAGTTTTAGGTTTGTCATGGATATGAGAGCATTTCACCTTGGCAACATGAAGCTTGGGCAAGAGGTTACAGTCTGCAAGGGTCAGCTCCTCCCCATCAAGAAACTTGCGTTTTGACACTCTTTCCTCTTCAGTGTTGCTTGTGTCTATCTCTTCAGGCAAAGGATTTCTCAGATAGTCATCCAGTTTCTTCAAAGCCTTTGTTAACCCTCTCTCGAGACCTTAATAATTAGAAAGAAGTAGTTAAATAAAAAAAAAATCAACTGTATACTTAAATCTATGACAAAATGGAGAATGGTATGAACTAGAATGATGACAATGCCTGTAATATTAGAGTCGCCTGGCCTATAAACATCCACAGTATTAGCAATATGTTTGGATTGCCAAGGACTGAAAACAGAACATATCAAAGTAACTTACAAAAAATATATAACATATTGACTATGGAACTTCGTTTTTTAAAAAAGAAGTAAATCAAATTCAAGTCAGAACAAGATAAAATTAATCAGATTGGATGAGAAAAATGTACCATAAACAATACTATTTTACTTACTTTATTAGAGACCAGAGGCCAAAAACTGTACATAAGAAGCACGTTACAAAGGAAAATTAGTGATTAACTGTATAAATGTTCTATATAATATAGACCTGTAAGAGTCAGATCCCAAGACTTTTAGTAGAAATTCCAACTGAGCAAAACTTAATTGAGTTACAGTTAGCAGGGAACTTACTGTATACCTTCTCTGTAGTATTAAAAAATATTATGTGAAACCTTGATTAGCCAAGGCTGTAATGATTCTGGAGATAAATTCTATGAATCTATCTGGTGATAATCACAGTATATGGAAGATTGTGATTTGAAATGTAAGAACAGTAAATGATAAAGGGTATAAATTAATACATGTCATGAAAAAAACAGAAATATCAGTTATCAGTATCAGATTAGGAATTCAGAGTTTGATGACAATTGTATGTTGTTAATGAATGATGATAATGGAAGATCCAAAAATTAGTTATGAGGAAACTAATATTCTGAATAAACCCCAGAAAAAAATATTTCTGAGAAATTAGAGGAAAAAAATTATTCTGTTATATGTTAGATCCCATTCCCCTAAAATGGGCAGGAATGAGAAAGAGAGTACAAATTGGGTTATTTGGAGAACCAAGAATGAATACGAATGATGATTGGGACAATTTGCTTAGGAAATGGTTTGTAATTTTCAAATATAAGCATAAATCTGTTAATATATACATATGGCAAAGGAATATAAATCTAAAAGCATGATTGATTTCTTTATGATTGAAGACTAAGAGAACTGGTGAGGAAAAAACATAAAAGTTTCTGAATGTGGAATATCATTTTGTTAAACTTGCAAGATTGGATCTTGGGAAGAGAGTTTTAAAAAAAAAGAATGATACTGGGTTGCAAGCAGAGCTATTGCAAGAAAAGGAAGTCTTGAACGAAAAGTACCAAAAGATAGATCAATCTCTCAACATAATTACAAAGTAGAATAAAAAATAAACATAAATAAAGATGTAGAAGCTGCTGGGAACAAAATACTATTCAGGTGGTCTTCAACTTACGACTGTTCATTTAACAATGGCTCAAGTTAGGACAGCCTTTGAAAAAAGTGACTTACAACCTGTCCTCAAAGTTATGCCTGCAGCACCATGCCTGCAGTCACGAGACTGCAATTCATGCACTTGGTAATCTGCTCACATTTATGATGAATGCAGCATTTTGCGATCATATGATCATGAATTATAACCTTCCCTGTCAGCTTCTGACAACTGTATTGAATTGAATTGAACTTTAATTAGCCAAGTGATTTGCTTAACAACCACAGTAAAAATAGTCATAAAATCTGGTCCACTAACACGATGACTCGCTTAATGACTGTATCACTTAGCAACCAAAATTCCAGTCCCTCATAAGTAAGCAACCCAGCACTACCTGCAGAAGTGTAATGAGAAGGATGCATAGAATAGAATGGACTGGAACAGACCTTGGAGGTCTTCTAGTCCAGCCTCCTGCTCAAGCTGGAGAACCTATACCATTTCAGATAAGTGACTGTTTAGTCTCTTCTTAAAAACCTCCAGTGATGGAGCCCCTTAGGATGAAAAAGAACATTTGGCGGAATTATGTGAAAGAAGATGTGGAGAAGAAAAAATGCATATAAGAGAATGATTGCTGCAAATAATGAATAAAAATATTGCGTAAAATTATAGACAGGACAAGTACTTAAGGAGAACAAAGAATGGTTAAAATTAAGAGGCAGAAAAAAGGCAGAATAATTTTGACAGAAATAAAAATGCTTTGGAAGTTGCTGAAGAGCTAGACAAGGAATCTTAAACAGGATGAATGGAATTAAAATAAAAGTGATGAAATTATTTGGGATGAAACTGAAGAAAAGCTGAAAGGAGTCCTTTGGAGATTTATAAAAAGATGGTAATGAAACGTCAAAGAATGGAATTGAAACAAATGCTACAAATGTTAGCGTTGGGGGCGGGGGTAGATGAAAAGCAGTCATAAATGATGTAAAAATGTGGACATGTGTAAGCCTGCAGATGTAGATGGTAATTTGTCAAATGCTAAAATATGGATATGGTTTGCTCAGGCAGTGGCTATGTGACTTGGTTAACATGTGTGTGAGGGATCAATCTGTGCCTGATGATTGAAAGAATGTTCTCACTATTCTCCTATTCAAAGGGGAAAGGCACAAATGAATACAAAAATTACATGGGGATTAGATTGTTACATGTGCTTGGGAAGATGTTTGGCAGAATTCTGATCAAAAAGGCACAAGAAATGACAATGATCAGACTCTGGGAAGTGCAGTGTGTCTTTCTGCTAAGGGAAGAATGTACAATTTTTGATCCTCAGTGGGTCACTGAAGAATGTCTGAATACAAGAAAGAAATGTTATTGTACATTAGCTTATGATAAAGTGTACAAGGAAAATTATGGAACATTGCCTTAATAAGAAGCTGAAGATTGGTTGCTGAATACAATGAAAGCAATGGGAGCAACAAATGAATGCAGTACGAGAAAAAAATAGATAAAAAATTACCAGGGAAAAATATGTATTAGTCCTTGGGTTTTTAATGCATTTCTGTCAAATGAATTATTTTAGTGAGGGTATAGGTGTTTTAGTTGTGGACAGAATCTTACATGTATATTTAGATGTAGATAATGGCATGTTTTTTCAATGAAAAGATTTAATTGCAGTGAATATTACACAGACTTCCCTCCTCTCCTGAAATGGCTGATCTATTTAGTCATAGGTTTTCTGAAACTGAGTTGCATTATCATTTCATTTCTGATAGAGGTACAGAATTCATGGCAGATTTTTGGGAAACTCTGGTTTATCTCTAGCATATAAACCTCTAACTCTTTTGTGTTCATTGCCTACAATCATAGAAACATTCACAGAGAGGGGTCGGGAGGGGAATTATTAAATCAGCATCATCATGCCACTGTAACACAAACCACTCCATTTGCACATCTTTGAAGATACTGTATGCACATAAGAAAGGAGTGGAGTTTGTATTATGACAGCATGATAAATTTAATAAATGAATTAATAAATACATTGTGCTTCTTTAATAATTTTGACAAAATACTCCACTTTTAAAGATATATCCCCATAGATGGATGGAAAAACATAGAGAACAAATGCCACCCTAGAGCAATAATGCCATTGCTAAACAAATCACCAGCAAGAAATTGGCCTGATAATCTAACGTATGACTGAGTTTGCTTATTATAACTGGGTTCATGCTTCTATTCAGATGTTACAATTTAAGGCCATTTTCAGTGAGCACCCATATTCGGAAAAGTTGGAAGCCAAGAATTTAAATCCTAAATCCATGCACACAGTTCAATGTCTCTGTTCAAGAGGGGGCACATCTTCTATGCATACGTAACTACTATCTTGTCTGTAATAAAGCAACTTGTCTAGCCATGCCATGTCTGCGAGTTTCTGCTGCAAGCAAATTCCTGAATATGAGATTTAGTGTTGGGAGAGATTTATTATTGAGCCGGGCATGAAGTCTGCCAATTTCAGCCTAAATAGAAATTTAAATCCAGATTTCTAGGGCTGTAATCCAAAATTCTATCACTGACATACTGGATGTACTCCTGCAATTCTGTGCCTTGCAACAATAAGCTTCTGCCTTATGCAGATTAAGCACCACTGGGATATTGCATCTGCACTGTATTACAGAATTGTTAGTTTTGGCCATATTTCAAAATGCAAACTGGGTTTCATTTCCTTTTCCAGGATTGTCTTCCCTTTCTAAAATATTATGTAAAATATATTCTTCACATTAAAAGGAACACTGATACCAAGTTTAATATTTATCATTATTTCATACCAAACAATTTGAATTGTGATGCTAAAATTCTAACCACTGGAATGGTAATGACTTACAAACTTTCAGTAGTGTATAATTGATCTAGTATCAAATTCACCATAACAAGATGCAACGTGGCCAAGGTTATCTCTCCTGCCGCGAAGATCCTTATTCATCGATAAACTTGTATTTAATTAACTGTAATTCTATGTCCATTCCTATGGGCTTGATTCCCATGAAATAACAATGGGGCATCATATCTGAATAATTCAGTTATTTATCAGTAATTTTTAAACAGGAAAAACCCTCAGAGAAAAGCACAAACTGAACCTAAAATCCAGACCTGAAATGATGCCAAAATCTAAAATTAGATTATTAAAAAATTCTATTGGTTTTGTTGAGGATCCAGGCTTAGAATGATTGATTTCGGGAGGCTCGTACATAAAACAGAAACTGCAAAAGTGTCATACTCATATTCATGCCTGAAGGGGCACACATGGTAAGAGATAAGAATCTTGATACTAATGAAACCAGAAGAAATGGATAGTTTAACAATTCTTGAAAAGCACCCAAGAGCCAAGGAACAAGTAAATCAGAAGCTTCTAGAACCACTCTCCTAATTGTCCAGGGGCAAAAATTGCTATAGCTGTTTAGCAAAGAAGAGAGGAAGAGGCTCAGCCACTGACTGGCATTTTGCCACAATCTGCTTGTCAATTAGAGGGAAAAACCAAATCAGCTTCCAAATGATTTATGTGTGTGACATGTCCAGAGAATGCTCTGCTTTGAAGCATTGGAATTCATATTAGTTCTTCCTCTGTTAACAGCCAATATCCCGCCCCCCCACCCCAAGAGCCAATACATTTTACGGGTGGTGTCTATCTGCAGCCATGCCAGCCCCTATGTTTTCCTGGCCTTCTTTCCCATATTTTAGATAAAGACTAAGAGAATAAAAGAATCAGGTAGAAAGGGGGCAAAAAAACCAAAGAAAAAGCTTTCTTCCTTCCTGGTTTTTGAAACTCTTCTATTTTCAGAGCCTGGTGACCACACTAAGCATGGATTTTGGACCATGTGATGGCATGGCCATTAGTACCTTTTAGGAGGGCCCTGTGTTGCACATGTTGTTGCTAGTCATACTTGTCATTTTAAAAAGAAAAGCTAAAAAGGACTGAAGTGTTGCCAGGTTCTCAAACAAAAGTGTTACTATCTCTTTTTAGTCAGCTCATAAATTGAATTTTTACACTGACATTCTCCTGTCAGAATAATTTCCTTCAGCTGCTTTTTTCTTCATGAGGCACATATTAAATGGTAATGATGGCAATGAACCTAAAATGCTATTATGAGAGCAACCCTGGAAATCCTAAAAAATCAATTGGGTTTTAGAATAATAACACCTGAAGAATGAAAGATTTTTCTCTCACAGCCAGGAAGAAATTATATTATTTTGTTTTAACCTCCCTTCCAAAATCAACTTATTTATTTAACTTAATTTAACTCAATTTGATTTTTGAAATCCTGGCTCAACCAATCAGTGTCTACTTTTGACCATCTGCTTCGTATTTTCAGTTGGAGATTGCCAAATGGAAGTGGGATGGGAGCATGAAATATAGAGCCATGCTTTGTACTCCATGTCCTGAAGCAAGGACCAAGAGCACCCATCTTCTTAGGCGTTTTAATTTCTGGAAGGAATGGACTCTTTCATCTTTATCAGTGATCTGGTTCAGTTCTGAGACAATCCTGTTTAATTGTTACATGCAGTGTGAGAAACCTCATAGGTTGTGGCATGTTGCCATTATTTTTAACTCCCTCAGTCCTCAGAAGCAGTTGGGAGGACTTGGGATTGTCTTCCTTTCTGTCAGCTTGAAATTAGATGGAGCTTTCAATGATTTGCCCAGAGATGCCTCAGATTTAGTAGCCACAAAATTCCTTTCATCTTTTCCCCTACTCCTTCCACACAAGAGAAAGGGGAAAAAAACCTTTTCTCCCTTTTCTTAATTCGATTTTATTAAAGAGGAAGGAAGGAAGGAAGGAGGCCCACTAGCATTCCTGCTCATCCCCTACTAAAATACAGAAGCGAACTGACTCTGCCCCTTTGTTCAGGGCACTGAACAGGCACTTCAAGCCCATCAAACTAGCATTTCTCTTTCAGGAGGGAGTGTGAAGCAATAGTTCCTTTCAGTGGAAAAATTAAGCACATCAAGCAATAAACAAAAAAAGTTTATCTTCACTGCAGGTGAAGGATATTGCGGGAACGCCAAGATCTGGAACTGCTTTCAGAGTATTAAGATTCCTAATGCGGAAGTTGGTTACTTGTGAAGGATTGAACAAGGTTTGCACTAGACCTTCTTTACCATTTGATAGGTAAAACAGGTAACTTTAGCTTTCAGAGATACTTTTGTCCCTAGGTTGCTGGTTGGTCAACCTTATTTTTTTAGTATAGAGCTCGAAGTACTTCTCATGAGGACAGGCTATTGGGCCCAGCTATTTACTGGTCCAAAAGTAATACATTTGTATCGTCTTGGTCTAGAACAGGGGTGTCAAACTCGCAGCCCACGGGCTAGATGCATCATGTGTCGGCCGCACCCCTGCCCAGTTTAGCAAAGGAGAAAAAGTCCTGATACATCACGTGATGCCACTGTGACAACGCAAGTTTGACACCCCTGGGCTAGAAGGATATTTTTCTACAGTACAACTGAACTTCCCCCAAATCACCATCCTCTATGATGATAGAGAAGGCATTATTTACATTTAAAAGGCATAAAAATAAAATGCAAAATAGCCCCCTTTTTAAAAGAATAAAGACCGCAAATGTTTTGCAACCTACCTACCAGCTAATTTTCTTTGCCAGAAGCCATTACATTTAATGGCCCTTCTGTAAAAGGCTTCTTCTAAACCAGGGATATCAAACTTGATTATATTGAGGGCCGCATCAGGGTTGTGTTTGACCTCAGGAGGCCGGGGTGAGCGCAGCCAGGATGGACGTGGCCAGCTTGACATCACTTGTGTCGGGCACCTGCGGCGGCCCGAGCACTCTACCAGAGAAAATGGGCTCCTGAGCTCCGTTTTTGGCTGAGACATCCTCCTGCAACCCTCTGTCAGCGAAAATGGAGCTCGAGAAGATCCGCGTGCGGCCCACCCAAGCTCCATTTTTGCTGACAGAGGCACTGCAAGCCAGTCCTTTGCTTTTTCCAGGGTGGCCCCGCAGGCCAGATCTAAGCACCCTGTGGGATGGATCTGGCCTCTGGGCCTTGAGTTTAACACCCCTGTCTAAACAAGGTCAATACAATGCCTATACTGCATGGGCATCTACCAGCTTCAAAATGGGAGCACAATCAGGCAAAGTCCCACACCTTTCTATATGTATATAGTGCATATAATATCCACTAAGAAGACACAGAGCTTTCATCCAGTTGCACCCTTCATTTTAAAGCCACCTGCTTTCCTGGAGTGTGTTAAGAAATGTGAGGAGAGCAATGTGCTGCAAATGGGCAACTAGCCTGTTTATATTTAGGTATAGAGAAAGTGCATAATGCCAATGATCCAGCAGCATCAGGGGCTACTCATTTCTTTCTGCCCATAGCTCCAGTAGATGGATACATTTTATAAATACATTAGGTTAAGAGAAGTGGCATTCTTGAAAGTGAGCCAGTGGTTACCTGAACTTTAGCTTTGATGTAACCATATATAAATCAAAAATAAAACTGACAAGCCACCTTAGGTGGATTGATGATTTTAAAAAATCTTAGGTCACTTTTATAACAAATTCAAAAGTGAGTATTCTAGATTTAGTGCAGGAATTGCTCCAGTTAAGTGTCAAGAGAGTTTATAATGATGGAGACAATAAAATCTGTCATAGCAATATAAGAGAACATTATTTTAGTGGTGCCAATACCCCAGATCTGTCTTTGTTTTTGTTTTAAAGGCAACTGATCTTCCTTTCAATTGCAACTGAAATGATCTCTGTAAATCTATGGGCTGCTTAGCTGTCACGCAGACCCATGTTCAACAAACTATGACCTGTGTGCAAAATGAATCGTGACTGCTGCTACCTTACTCCACTGATTGATGCTTTTTCTTTTTATTGCTCTTCACATCCACACAAAATTTCTCTCATAACACATACAGATGAACTGGGTGCAATATAAAATTAATGAAAGAGGAAAACTGTTCATAAATATTCAGTCTCACCCAAATAACCTGAGATTTATTCTCTTTTTTAAAAAAAGTTTTAAAAACTAAAACCACCTTCCTTGATCACTTCCAGATTCATTGCGATTGATATTATATGAGGTCTATTGGAATTTTCTGGTATGCGGGGAATAACAAGCTGGAAAAGAAATGCAAAGTTCAAAAATAGAACAAATCCACTTCATCAGTTAACCAGATTTCAAAGCCATCACATCTTTGTTAAAACTTTCAAAACAACAGACTTGAAAGGGACCTTGGAGATCTCCTACTCCAACCTGCTGCTCAAGCAGGAGACCCTATACCACTACAGACAAGTGGCTGTCCAGTCTCTTCCTAAAAGCAGTGATGGAGCAGTCATAACTTCTGAAGGCAAGTCATTCCACCGGCTGCTCAGTTGGTTAGCTGAAACTAACCAACTAATCTTTAGGTTTAAATTTGATCCATTCAAAGGTCACATTTACCCCGCAATTCAGTTTCTTAACAATCCTATTAGCTTCAAGATGGCCAACTTCTGTAGTTTCAGAAGCAGCCAGTTCTTCCAATGTGGGTTGGAAAGCAACTTATGCCAGAAAGGAGTTCAATCATGGAAACGTGTACAAAGGCAGGAAAATGTTTTGTTTTAGTCCCAACATTTCTCCTCTAACTGAAACAATTAGTATATTTATAAGAGCTTTCTCAGTTATTTTGTATTTTAAGAATGTTTGTTAGCATTGACTTATATTCTATTGCATTGAGCTCTGTTTTATGAAACACCTAGAATAGTATAGCTGGTATAGAAATATAATAACTAAACAAAGTGCACATATATAGTACTGAACATATGAAGCAATATAAAAACTAATGTGAACCAACCTTTAGAAGCTTTTTTACTTGCCTTCTACAATCTCAATTAATGAATTAGAGTTGGAAAAAGCTGGATAATATTACAATAAGGGATACTGAACACAGATTTGTTGTCAAAAATAAAATAAAAATAATTTTAAACCAAAGATTTACCGTTCTATAACTAAAATGGAAAAATAGTGTAGATTTTTGTTAATTGCAATTATTTTGCCCACACAGTCATATCCACATCCGAACAGCTTGTTATCCCATTTTCTTACATTAGCAAAGAAAATGTGTTTTTATGATTGACTTTATTGAGCAGGTCATAATCCGTGAAATTCAATTGAGTGTACAGAATTAGGATAGAGCACTAAAGATGTTTTTCCGACTCCTCCTCCATTTTTATTCCAAATGTTTCAAAGAGTTAGACCCTCTGCATAATTGGTTATATGCTTATTTCTAAAAGAAAAGTGTTATGTTAATATAAGGTGAAACTATTTTTGTGGGGTTCAGAGCAAGATGTGTCTAGCCCAGTTCACTGAAACCGTATTTTCACAATATGCATATATCCTGGCTCTCTCCATTCATCACCTGCTGTACAACTCAGTGAAAGCTTTAGATCATTTCCCCACTACACACCTAAGGTGTCTTTTGACATCAGCCAGCCATTGCTGAAGTGATACAAAGCCTGCCTCATTATTATTATTTTGGCAGTATAATGGTTGGATGACTTTGGAAGATGGTAGAAGTCACGGTGTGTGTGTGTGTGTGTGTGTGTGTGTGTGTGTGTCAGGGGAGATGGGATTGTCTTAATGACATTTTTAGCATTACATTTCTGCTTTGCCTATAGCTTTGAGATTTGATGAATCAGATGAATTACAAAATGAGTTATTTTGGAACAGCAGCAGGGGTTTCTTTTTCCTTTTAGTTATTCTTGGCAATTTTCTCATATGGATGACAATTTGAACTATTAATAAGGTTCGTTTGTAGCAAATATCTGTAGTCCACTTGAGCAGAAGGGGCCATGGAGGAAGAAATCAGCATGACTAAAACTAGCAGCCATTAAGCAGGGATGCACAAGGGGTATGTGTGGTTCCCCAAAGTCTTGAGTGTTTTCATCCTAAATCATTGCAAAATTTTCATCCAATTTTGTGGTAATTTTTAACACGATAGAAGGAGAAATTGCCTTTAAAATTTCTAAAGTTTTACTTTTTATCTATGTTCTTTCTGAAACACTACCCCTGGAGCACCCATCAAAAGCACCCACAATAGCTCTAGCTTTAAAAAGTGTTTTCATTCCTGTATTGCAGGTTCAATGGATTACATGAATACATGAGGCAAAGTGGAAGTCCATTATTTCTTCTTCTAAGAAATACTTTTGAAAGTATTTCAACTTCCAACATACTTTTGAAAGACTAAATCAAATGCTCTTTAGTGCTTTTTCTGTGGTTGTATCTTATTTAACTCTCCCATTTTAAGTAATGGTACCTTCACAACAGTTAGTAGTAGAAGGTAGTAGTACCTTCACAACAGTAGTAGAAGGTAGTAGTACCTTCACAACAGTTCAGAACTGTGAGCGCGTGCATGTGCACGCTTGCTTCGCTCACGTGCAGCACTTCTGCGCATGTGCAGAACCTTCTGCACATGCGCAGAGCGTCCGTGATGATGTCTGGATGGGTGGGTGGGCGAAGCCTCCTGCGGCTGCCACTACCAGTTCACCTGAATCAGGGCAAACCGGTAGAAACCCCACCACTGCTTCACAAGTGGAATTTTCTTTCATTGGAGAAAAGTATGATTGCCTTACAACTAGGAGAAAAAGAGAGGTGAAGAAATACTTTCATTTCAATATCTGTCAAAAAGACAGAGCATTCTTAAGATGACTTCTGTACAGGGGGTCAGAAACCAACTATGTTGAAGCTACATAGAATTCTCCCACTCCATTTTTGCTACTTAGACACCCACTGGAGGTAAGTGAGGTAAATGAGGATGGCAAGCAAGGGCCAATTCTGCCCCTGCGAATGCAACCATGAAAGGCTGGTGCTTCCATCATGACACATTTTGCTATGTTACCGTGACTATAGTTAAGAACAGATGCCTAATGAATCCCCAACACCTTTTAACTTTACATACCAAAAATTTACCCTTTTGAGAGGAACAGTTTAATGTAAACCCCCTAACTCCTGAAATTAGAGAAAGGAAGAACCTAGTTTTGCTCATTTATAAGATGCAGCCTATCCAGTTTACATTAGCATTACAGACTTCGATCCTTTCAAAAATATTATGTGTAGCCCCTGGGGATAAAAAGTTGCCCATCTTGATATATGGAATTGTCTCAGAAGGAATGATTGACAAGGTCAACTTTTCAGGGGAAGCGACTACATATACACCATCTGAGAGAGAGTTCATAAACAAAGGGATATCAAAGGCTGATAGTTATAATATCAACAGAGTGCTCATTCATGCATAATGCAAATAGGGCACATTGTTATAGTAAAAGCATGTACGGTGAAGGAAATTGCACTGCTTTTTTCTACCCCAACCCAACTCCCAAGCATAGGATTGCAGTTTCCAGTATGTACGGGGACATTTTTCTCCATTGGTGCATTACTTATAACTTCATGTGATTCAAGTCCAAAAATCAAGTTGCCTGGACTTCCAAAACTTGGCATGCCCCAAGGGATTCCTGCACAACAATCACTAAGCACAAATTGGGCTTGAAATAGAGAACTATCTGGAGGCTAAAGCATCTTGAGGCAAACCTTGAATTTATTCTAGCCCCACTTGGCCTTCTAAAGAAACTGTCACTAGCAATCTTGGTTTGTTAATCTGTTTCTTTAAAGAAACTGTGTTTGATAGTTTGTGCCTTTATCTGCTTCCTTTCTTTACACCACATACCAAGTACTAATGCAATAAAGGAAAATCAAGTCCTAAATATAAAGCCACTGCAATTTATAAATGAAAGATGATCATTACAGCATTCCAAATTAAGCTGCTGTGTGTTTACACAGTGTACAGTGTAATTTAAATGATCAAAGAACAACAGGGGATACCTTGAAAATCAGGCATCCAAAGCAACTAGAATTTTCTAAACATGCTAGACTGCAACCAGAGAGAATAGAATTGCTTCTAAGATCTTTGGCCTAGACCATGCTGCCCCCTTGCGTCGTAGCAGCAGTCCACATTGCTTTTAAATATTTCTACTAGATTTTGAATGGCTCTTGTTTTTTATATGTTTGTTATTTTTAATGTACAAAGAAAAAGAATCATTAAAAAGCAACATACTATTTATTATAAGCAATGCATTAACAGATCATTGAAAGGGAGTTTCATAACCCCATAGTAGACGTGAGTCCTTCATACTTTTACACATGTAAGAAAGTCACAGGTATATACCAAACTACCTGACAGAAACCCAGCAATTTGTTTTTTTAAACAGCATTTCTCAGTATTGCATCATTAATATTATATCCCCACTATGCTTCCCCATAGTGCCCTGTGTATGAGGGTGTGGGGGGTGTTTTCCTGGGAGGAAGGAAGAAATGGGCAGGATGTTGGGAGTGTATCTCAAAAGTATATACACCAAGCAGTGTCACCCAAAGCATGAAGGTCAACTCAGCTTCCCTGCTAAAGCAAGCAGACACCTACTGTGTATCAGACAGCAATGATTTAAGATTGCTGGAGATAGCAGCAATAGCAAAGGCATCAATTCATCCTGCACAGCAGAAGACAATAGTAAACTATTCCTGTATTTTACCACATACAGGATAGACAATATAAAGTGTCTGGCAATATACAGGGGGATGATGGGTCCCCTCAGGTCAGATGGCACTTAGCATGCTACTAAGGAAAACTACAGGCCGACTGTAGAACAGATCACAATCTGCTCATGTGTGAATTCCAAGACAAGTAAAGTAGAAGAACGAAGCCAACCAGTTTCCACAATAAGATCTTCACCAGACACCCATCATTTTTAAAGAGAACACAAGGAATTGCTTTGAAATCCTGAACTTCATAGGTAGGGAATTAAGAGGAACTGTGTTATCAAATCCAATAATTTGTTAAGGATTAATGAAGAAACTTCCAAAAAAACAAAGTCATGTAGTATCTGCCTCCTGGTGGTCAATGCAACTGCCAAAGACCAAGAAACAGAAGAAAGCAAAAAAGATATCAGAACAAATAGTATGAATTGAGGCAGCCATGAAAGCCCACAGCAGTACAGTGGTGTGAATTGTCAAGAAAGAAAAGAAGCTGATACAAAGGACAAAAGCTCAGGAATAAACCCAGCAAAAAGAGTCAAGGAAGGACTATAGCAGCCTAGGAGTTGTTTCTTTTTTTTTAAACATAATCCCAAATTCAATCTCCAATATTTCTGGATTGAGCAGAAATGACTTCCTCTGACACCTTTGAGAGTCAGTTAGTGCCAATGGAATTGAGCTAATGGCGCAGTTTCCAATGTTGCTATTATATCAGCATAGTCATCCTGTGTCCCAATGGGAAAGGAGGAGTTTCAACAGGGCTTCTGTCTCTTATCTTTGCACTCCTGCCCAGTTACCTCTTTCCCTTGCCTTATTTCCATCCCCCCTTTTTTACTTGCCTACTGCGAACGCAACAGCCACTTCACTGCTCCTATCTTTGTTCTCTTCGGTTTTCTTGCTTGCTTGCTAGCTGGATGAAGTATGTGTGGACATTTCTATGTTTGCATGTCCAAGAGTAAAGAGAAAAGTTGGTTGTGCACATGTGGATCAATTAATTTTATAAATGGGTATCTCATTCTGCATATAATTAAATAGTAATTAAATAAACTTGCTGCCTTTTTGATACGTAGTTTCTTGTGGTTGCATATAACACATGCACACGTTCATACGGGTTGCTTTCTGCATACACTTCTTTGGAGTTTGAGGAATAGTTATAAATTCAGAGTCATCTTCCTTTTGGTTAAATGCAATAGGAGCAACATAAGTGATCTTAGATTTATATTGTATCACAGGTAATAATATAAAAAATATTTTCAAAGGCAGCAAAGAAACTGAAAACAGACAGCCAAGATTTGAATTTATTTATGATTAATGGCCCAAGATTAAGCCGAGGCTCTTATTTATAATTTATGATACTATGTATTAATTTACCGGAACAGAGGCTATTTTATATATTTAATTTATAATTTACCATTCTGGCTCATAGAAGCTTACATCAATTATCAATTTTATCAATGTTCTCATTCTCTCCCCAGAGGGCCTTGTAATTTTTTCCATTTAAGAGCTAAAGAATACTGTAACCATAAACCAAAGAAGAGGAATTAAAGCTGAAAAACAATTCCTTTCCACACATGAGAAGTTTATGATTACTTGCTTTTCTCCAGCACAAAGCTTTCTGAGAGATTTGTATAAATTCTGTTCATTTTTCCATGTCTACTATAAGCTTGTACATTCTCAAGTCAAAAGCAGGTCAGGCATAAAAGGGATGTAGATGAAGCCACCAAAATATTTTTCTCTTTATCATTGTGTAAATGTACTTGCTAGAAAAATTTTCAGCCTGCCATTTTGTTGTTACCTTCCTGTATCTCAAAGCAGTTCAAAATTAAAGAAATGAAATTGAATAATACAATGAAAAATGTATGATCTTGTATGAAATCAGATAGTCATTAGAAAAGTAGAGAGGGAACTATTTATGCAACATCCATAGAGGGAAGGCCTGGATGAAGGGATAGACGGTTGATGGCTTTGGGAACATCCCCAAGCCATGCATCTGATTTTCCTCTGACTCCCTCTGCTGCTTGCTGAATGGGATCAGTGGGAAGAGGGCTGCCATTTTCATGTGGCTCGCCTCCCTGGCCTGTCACAGGACATGCACCTGTGACCCTGAAGGTTCCACCTTCATAAAACTTTCTTTTATGTGTTCTGCTGTGCTCAGACAACTAACAGAGAATAAAACTCAAGTCTTGAAAAATATTTGGGTGGGAAGAAAGAGAAGAGATATCCATGTTTGTGCTTCAGTGATTCAATTTAGAAAAATACGTATTTTGCAAGGCCTGAAAATCAAATCCATACACTGAAACCTCAAACCCTTTTCCTGAAAATAAAAATGCTTAGATTCTGACCACCTTAATTCATTATGCACACACTCCTTCTGCAAGGTTGCCAAATCTTAACTCTGGCAAAGTTCCAATAGTGAATTTCTCCAGGCCCAGTTCTTTTCATCTCAAGCTGTGGTGACAGAAGAAATTGTATTTGGTAGAATTTCCCACTCCATGAAGCTCAGAAGAGCACAGCCCTAATTACAGCCTGTTAACCCAACCTCTAGTTATCATAAATGGTTTAGGAAGTTGATAACTGTGACATGCACTGTGGCTCAAGCACTGTGCTAAGACAGATGCAATTGATTGCCTTTGACTTAACATGTTGTGTGAACCTGGATCTTGCGGCTAATTGAACAAGTCATACTTCAAACTAGTCATGACACAGTCCCATATGCGATTCCAACATTTGCTTAATTAAAGAAGTAGCATAAGCAGAATCTAAATATTTGTAGACATCTTGTAAATACATCCAAGTCAGCAGGCCTAAACTGGAGTAAAACTCACGCAACATGGGGAAACATGTCCCACACCATTTAACCGACATCCTCATTTTGCTCTATATAGTAGCAAACAATTATTCCATTTATCTTATAGCCACAGGATTTGTTAGAACAGCAGGAAGACAGAGAAAGTTTTAATCCAATGTCAATTAATGATTTAATGTTCTTTTATTTTGGGGGCTTGATTTGAATTCAGGCCAGGCCTGAAGATTCCTCTGGTCAGACAGCTAGAAAGTCCACTGAAAGAAACCATGCAGGTGGTCTTCCAGTTCAGTTTGCAGTGAAAATAACCCAGTAAAATACCTTAATGAATGCAGCCACCCACACTGGGCACCCTTTAAAGTAATTTCAGAAGCAAATTGAAAAACAGTCTCCAATGAAATCAAAGGGCTAATTCTCCATGCCAAGGTAAGTACAACATTAAGAAGGATTAGTCAACTGGAAAGAGCTTGTTACTATATATGTTCCTCCTTAGCAGCAAATAAACAATATTTAAAATATAGCTGATAAGTATGAATAAGTTGTACAGTAGCTGTTCAGTCTATTTATTAGTGTTTTAAAAGGCTACATTGACCTGCTACATCAAGAGGAAGGAAGGAAGGAAGGAAGGAAGGAAGGAAGGAAGGAAGGAAGGAAGGAAGGAAGGAAGGAAGGAAGGA
>JANHZT010006533.1:59686-71136 GCA_032468215.1 Stegonotus admiraltiensis
CCTGGGTCCTTCGGGAGAAGGGCGGTATAAAAATCTAATAAATAAATAAATAAATAAATAAATAAATAAATAAATAAATAAAATCAAGATTCCTAATAAAGATGGGAATAAATTAATGTAATACTATCACAAACATTCTTCCAAGAGGGTCAAAAAGTTATAGTACTACTTTAATTGATAACATTTACCTTTTCAGATCCACTGTGGTTACATTGAATACAACCCCTTTCAGCCAAAGTATCATGAAAAGGCGCTGTGAAAATGGACAGTTCCCAATGCTTTCTCCATCTATGCCAGCCTACAGATAATAGGAAATCAACAGAGATTTAAACAATTAATTACTTTAAGATAAAAAAGTTTGGCTTAACAATAAAAATAAACCCTGGATTCCTTTAGGATAACTACATGGGTTCTTTTGATTCATTCTATTCTGAGCATATAAATCATTTTTGGTTTTGTTTTCCAACAAAACTCTGGCTAGAACAGAGGTATTACATATCGTTACCAGCCAATGTATTATAAACTGGCAGTGAACATTCTCTAGACTTGGAGAGAATGGATCAGATTTTATAAACAGCTATTAAACCGATATAACATTAGGCTTGAAGTCAAGTTCAGGCAAGAAAAAAAGAAGAAGGGAAATTGGGCTTTTTAGGAAAAGAAAGAGAAAGAGAGCATTCATTGAAAACATTTTTGCACAAAATCCAAGATGTTAGGTATCTCTGTTGTAATTGTTGCTACTTCCAAGCTGGCCTATTATTGTCTGTTCACAGGTCCCTTTCCCATTTTATTTATTTGTGGGTGACAAATAAAAAAACACTCTATAGAAAACAGGAAAAGAACCTCTTTGTCGTTCGTCTCACCCTCCCCTCATGCAGTGAATGATTTAATTTGTCTAATGTCAACAAAATAAAAATCCTTTGACAACTGGTGTCTGATTGGTGCGAGAAATGTAAACAGAAGTGTTTGGAATCTGACCCAATAGTAGTGATGAGGGAAAGAACCTGATCAAAAGGGTAACTGAACCCATGGAGAGCGAGTAGAATGAATGCTTGAGCTAAGTAAGTCTAACGAAGGCAAAAACAATATTGTAGAGATAGATGAATAAATTTGGAACATTGGAGAAAAGAGTCCCTTAAAAATCACGCAAAGAATTCCTCTCTTCCGGGAAGAAGCAGTGTGCCATGTCTGGATATTTGAATGATGGTACAAAGGAAAAGGTTCCTAAAAGGGAAAGCATCATAAAAGACATAGGAGTAGTACACAAAAACATTAGTTGATTCACTGGGACAAATAAATTATTGTATATGGAGTGTTATTGTGGCAGGTAAAACTGTTAGGAAGACTTTCCTGTTTCTACTCCTGCCCAATTCAAGCTCTCTTGTGATCTGAGATCATGCCTTTCTTTCTGCCCTTTGGATTTGCAATGATGTTGAGAATCCACCCCTTTGCTAGTTAATTTTTGGTTACAGCTTTTGGCTACCATCCCTTTCCCCACATGCTGCATCCTTTCTCTTTTCTCCACATATCACCAATCTGCTTTCGGTTCACTGCTCCTCTCCCTAACTCTTTAATCTGGTACACCCTTTGATTTATAAATATGATCTATCATGATCTACAGAAGCTTTCTAATTGAATATGCATTCCCTTTGATTTATTGGTATGATTTTGTATGACAAATCAAAGTTGAGGGTAGAATTGGATGTTCAAAGCAAAATTATTAGAAGTGTCTCTTTTGTATGTGTACTTTTTCTCCTTTCACAGAAAAAAATGGTTTTGATATTAAATATTAAGAAAATTTAATAGAAATCAGTTTGGTCCACAAAAGCCATTGAGCATTTGAGAATTGGAAAACAATCCTATATGCTTAAAGAACATAAAGTGTTTTTCATTCAATTGGATCAAGCTGTATTTGAAATATTTGATCCTAGGTTTTCCAAGTTATAATTGTTCTTTTTTTATATTATTGGAAAGCATATGTACATAATCCTTTATGTTATTTTGATATGGTGGTATTTGTACAGAATTGACTGAAGATTATTAACAATTTAATGTTTAGATAAAAGAGAAAAAGAGAAAAATATTAATTCACTATTATGATTTTAAAAATCAATGGTAAAGGTATTTAGCTTTTTATCAAAAATTAAATATGACATTTAAAGAATCCTGCAGATTACATCAAAATATTTGCTATACACTGAAGGCTTTTGTCTTCAGTTGATTACTTAGTATTAATGTCTCCAGCCTATTGTTACTTAATATTATTTGAAAATGATATTCTAATTATATATTAGTAATCTGAATAAATAATTAAATGTGATTTTACATGTTTGATTTCATATGTTTGATTATGTAAAATCAACTAGCTGCTATCACTGTCACAACTCTTTCAAAGTTTCAGCTTCTAAGAGTCCCGCTGGGAACACCCCTTCAGACTTCAAGACACATTGCACAGCCTTAGTTATATTCTGAAATACTGGCTAAAATTACATGTTCAAGTGGGTAGAGATTCTGTGGTGGAATATAATTTGGCTTCCAGGAAGGAGAAGCTGCTTTTCAGAGGCAAAGAGTCAGTGAAGGTTGGAAAATTTGGTGGGAGGAAGAGGGTTAAAACGGCTCTACTCCAGATGTTCCATGGGTATATCTGTAGTTATGCAAATAGTCGCTTTAGTCTGACAAGATTCTGTCTGCAAGTGAAGAACAATAAAGGAAACTATTCATAAGTAACACTGGAGGTTTTTAAGAAGAAACTGGACAACCATTTGTCTGAAATTGTATAGGGCCGTGATGGTGAACCTACGGCACGGGTGCCACAGGTGGCACACAAAGCCATATCTGTGGGCACGTGTTGCCGTAGCTCAACTGCAGCGCACGTGTGGGCCGGTCAGCTGATTTTTGGGCCCTCTGGTCCTACCAGAAGTTGGGAAATGGGCTGTTTCCAGCCTCCAGAGGGCCTCCAGGGGGTGGGGAAGGCTGTTTTCGCCCTCCCCAGGCTCCTAGAAAGCATCTAGAGCCTGGGAAGGGTGGAAACCGGGCCTAGCGGGCCCATCGTGCCATCACGTGCTAAAAGCGGGGGGACTTGGGGGGGTCACACGCGCATGCGTGGGGGCGGGGTACATTGAATTATGGGTGTGGGCATGTACATGGGCAACCTCCCCGTGCTCCCCCCGCTTTTGGCACGCGACGGCAAAAAGGTTAGCCATCACTGGTATAGGGTTTCCTGCTTGAGCAGGGGTTGGTCCCTTCCAACTCTAATATTCTGTTACTGAGGTGTGGTTCTTGGGGCATGACAGATTCTTAAACCAGATTATCCTTATCAACAAATTTTGATTCCTCATGGAAAAAAGCATAGATTTGTCTTATTGTAGATTCTTAGCTAATCCTTGAGAATACTGTGGCCTAAGGGTTCTAGAAAAGGTCAAGCAACATATCCCAGATGGAAATTTGCAGAACAATAGCAGCAGAATTTATGACCCCTGTAAAATTTGGGGGTTTCCACCCTATTCCTAAAGGTGCTTATGGCATTTTTGCTGTTCTCACCATAGACATTTACTAACATCAGGCTTCATCAAGATTCTGGAAGGGAAATAAAGTAACCTGAATTAATAAAGTAACCCAGAATTAATACCACCCCTTCAAACTGCTCTAGTTATTCTATAAAACTAATTCTCTGTTTTCCTATTACCTGATAAATTCTTTGAAAATTGAAAACAGGTTCAAAATAAAGAAACTCTAAGTATACATAAAATCTGATAGACTGCTTTCTATATTAAAAAGCAATTAATTACCCAGTTTACCTTTTAGGCATTTCTACTTTATTATACAGTTTGCTGCTGGAATTAAAAATTAAAACAGAATTTTGGCCTGTAACCAAAAATAAATTTAAATTGAAGTGAATTATATGGCTGGATGCTACTGATCACCAGACTACATTCTTCTCTTTCCTTGCTTCCAACTTGAAGTTTTCTTTCTATGGAGAGTTGAGAGACAGTTCAGAAATATGTTGAGTGGACAGGAAAAGAACCAAAAAAGTATCCTTTGAAGCTCTGAAATGATTCCAAATCTTTGATAAAAGACATATTGGAAGAGGTCAGAATAGCTTTGATGTGTCCATTTTGGTTACTAACTGAGGATTCAGCCAAAGCAAATGCATACTGCATGTAAGGGTGACTGTGTGTCAATGATGAAATGTTTTTTTGATATTGGCAGCCATGGGCTCATGCCAAGATCAAAGCATGCCAATATATCCAATGCTCTGTCAGCTACAGACCAAAGGGATGGAAATGAAGATAGAAAAATATTTGCATTTTTCTACTCTCTCCTTAAATATAGCTCCCCTTGCAGGAAAAGAGAAATTAATTTAGAGCAGCTCTCGTGCTGTCCACATTTCTGCCCTAATTGGGGGATGTGGCAGGAGACTGTACAAGGATTAGATCCAAAACTCCTCCCATCCTATCCAGGACTCTGCATCTCCTTTCATAACTTTCCAAGATTGGAATTTTCCAACCACAGAAAGCACCAGGGAAGAAATCTCTTAACCTCGTGGGGAGAGGGCGGATCTCCACTGTCGTGGTCTCAAAGGCCACATAATGGCAGTCTAGATAGTATTACCTGTTAATTATCAACCACTGAACACCAATTGTTTTGAACTATTAAACAATATCAAAAGATCACCCTTTTAATCGGTACTCTAACATTTTTCAATATACATTGTTCAGTTGCGTACACCTGCAGATACATTCCTGTCCTAAAGTTGTTAGAAAAGAGCATTAAAGAGTCTGTAAGGGAGAGGGAAAGCTGCACCTCTCCCAAACATCTGTTTGAGGAATACAGGTAGACCTTGACTTATGTGTCAACCGTCCCATTTGGCACATTCAACCACATTCAGCTCTTTTAGATTACCAAGAGAGTAGCTTTATTGAAAAATCCATCTAGGTACAGCAGAAGCAAAGTCATTTCTTGGATTTTGCTACAAAAACCCACATAGGTAAAATCCCTTTTCCCCCTCTGGAGCACCCAGTTCATAGTTCACCAATTGGGTTCAGTTCTTTTGTTTTCAGAAAAGATTGTCTGTGCTGCTCAAACATTTCATAAGTTGACCTTGGTGTCTAAACATCTCCCCAGCTAACAGAAAGCTCTCTTGCATTCCGGAGCTTCCGTCCCTCCTTAGGAATTCACCTACCACCACCACCCCCTTCCCTCTTGCTGTTTGGCAAACTGAGAGTGACAGCAGGTGCAACTATGGAGTAGAGTCAGTTTTGACATTATGACCATAATTGGGCCCAAAATTCACCCCATTTTACGATCTTTCTTGCCACAGTTGTTAATGTGTTGTTGTGTCACTGGAATTAAGTTTGTAACATGGTTGTTAAGTGAATCTGGCTTCCACGTTGAATTTGCTGATCAGAAGGTCACAACTGGTGATCACATGATTGGGACATTGCAATATCATAAATATATGTCAGTTGCCAAACATTTGAATTTTGATCATTTGACCATGGGGATCCTGCAATGGTCATAAGTGTGAAAAATGATCATAAGTCACTTTTTTCAGTGCCATTGTAACTTTGACTGGTCACTAAATGAATGGTTGTAAGTCAAGGAATACCTGTAAAGTATTGGATACATTGTCCCCACCCACCAAATTGTTTCTTAAATAGTGTAGAATAGAGGAAGGGTCACCTGGGGTCACGTTTTCCATTTTTGTTGTGTTATTAGAATGGCCAAAAGCTGCTTCTTTTGGCACTGTCCTACTTACTCACAGTACTGTTTCTGGAAAGTTCTGTATGCTTTTGACATAGAGATAATGTAAATTCTTGCTAATAGTCACGTCTCTCTCTCTATATTTTTACCTGCCCTTTTCCCCTTTTTATCCTTGCAGATGTTACATAAAGAAACATGAATTTATAATTTTGGTAGTTGAACGGATTACTTGCTTTGATCTGGAGGTAGGGCTTGATTAGAGTAGATGAGTACAGATTAAACTGGAAATTACCCACAGTAATTTCCCAACATAAAGAAAAATCACTGAGCAAGTATCTAAAAAGAAACTAACATAGCTCCAAACAGCCATTTTCTGGGATTGAGGTTCCTTCTCATCTCACTCCTTATATAAACCAATTAAGTTAGAAATCTGTTTCCTCTAGTTTACTGTACATCCCTTTTATCTGTGCTCCCAGTAATGTTCT
The DNA here is from genome assembly GCA_032468215.1 of Stegonotus admiraltiensis. Taxonomy (NCBI): domain Eukaryota; kingdom Metazoa; phylum Chordata; class Lepidosauria; order Squamata; family Colubridae; genus Stegonotus; species Stegonotus admiraltiensis. The sequence continues at coordinate 65,875 of JANHZT010006533.1, forward strand.
CTGCAATAACTTCTAATTTTTTTCTTATAGATGTAACTCTAAAAATAAAGGATTGTTTCTTCTTATTTTTTTCTGAAAAGGCATTTGGGTGAAATCTCTTTCATTCACAGGAGCAGGACTATATCACTTCCTGTCAGATCCCCAAGTGTGATGACTGCCAATAAATTGGGAGAAGGGGGAGGCTTGGATTCGATTTAATAGCATTGCCTGTGTCAACAGGTATTTTACAACCTATATCCTGGCGCCAAAGAGCCCTGAGATCCTCTTAACGTGGAGGAATGTTTATGACAGCCATGTGGGTTGTTTCACTTTAAAGGATAACAGTGTGAATGCATGGTTGTTCGGGTTCTCAGGGAAACTAGTAAAGAAAACATCTTCACACTTGTGTATTGGCTAAAATCTGCATTCTGACTTAAAGGGAGGGGTCTCTACTGCTTTAATTCTACTTGTCTTGCCTAAGGGTATTCAGATCTTGCTTTAACTGGGTTGCTATCACTTCTGCTTAATAAAAGGTTCCTTTTGAACGACCACATTTCAAGAGTTTTTACTTTCTTAAGCTGGAAAGGAGAGGCAATCCTTACAGAAAGCAAGATCTGCAAAACGGTCAACCCAGAGAAGCAATCTTTGCTCTACTGAAGGGACCTTGCAAACCATGTCTGAATGAAGCAGAGAACTGAGAGAAGCTGAATATGGGGGGATGGGGGGGGGAGAGACATCATCTGCCACCCAGTCGGATGCCTGTTTCATACGCCCCTTCAGAGAGGATGAGGTAACCCTGGAGAATCCTGAAAAGCCCCACTGGTCAATTGGCATCGGGAAGAAAGATAGCTGGAATGAGAGAACCAGAGGAGTCACCCACAGCCGTGGCAAGCGAAAACCGGGGTGAAACCTGGAACTAGAAGCCCTTGCTGACCAGGGGGGACTGACCAAAGCACCACTGAGGAGGTATATCTGAAGAGGTATATAACCCAATTGGTAATGGAAACTTTGGAAAATATCAACATCCGAGGGGAGCCAGAACAACAACCAAACTTGCTTAAGTTGGAAGGAGAGGCAATCATTATACTCCCATTAGAATGGATAAAACATGAATGCTAAATTCTTGCCAAAAAAAAAGTGCAACACATTCCATGAGTGGGAAATCTTCCAGAATTTTGCTTGCAGTTTACTGTGGAAGATTGATGGCTGCTGCTTGATTCTGAGAATTGGGAGTTATTATTTATTGTACTTTAGTTCTTTGGTTAATCAAAGTAATACTGCCTCTGATCTGGAAAGCAGCTGGGATTTGGACACTTTCTTTGAGTGCTCTGATTACCTGCCTGGGCTGGGAACTGAGATACTGTCCTTAAGTGGTCTTTGCCATACTTAAAGAGTCAGTTCCAGAAGGTGGCAGTAGGAGACCAGTGCTGAACCTCATGGCATCTCTCCTAGGGATTCTGCCAGTTCAGCTTCTTCTTCTCCAAAGATTCAGGATGAAATCTAGAAATTCAGATTGCAGATAGTCATGCTGGAGGGGGTCAAATCAGGGCAGATGCACAGCTAAACTGTTATATTGTGATGAAAATTAGTAATTAATAATAGGCCAGAATGAGGGCTAATATAATTAAATTCAAAGGAAAATAAAAAACACTGGAAATTTGCAGTGATTGATTGATTTAGGCCCGTGATGGCGAACCTATGGCACATGTGCCACAGGTGGCACGTGTAGCCATATCAGTGGGCACGTGAGTTCAGCTCCGGTACGCCAGCTGATTTTTGGGCCTTCTGGGCCCACCAGAAGTTGACAAACAGGCCGTTTCTGGACTCTGGAGGGCCTCCGGGGGGGGGGAGGCCATTTTCACCCTCCCCAGACTCCTAGAGGGGCTCTGGAGCCAGGTGAGAGAGAAAAACGGGCCTACCGGGCCATCACATACCAGGAGCGGGGTGTGTGTGTGTCACGCATGCATGCGTGGGGCGAGGCGCATAGAATTATGGGTGTGGGTATGCACATGCGCGACCCACCCCCACCCCCCCTCTTGGCATACAATGGCAAAAGGATTAGCCATCACTGATTTAGGCTTTCAATATGCATGCAAATAAAAAGCAGGATATGGAGATAATTTAGGACAAAATAGCACCAGAACATGTAGGAAATGGTCATTTGTTCTCAATTGTTAATGGACCATCTCCAGTGGTGGGATTCAAAATTTCTTACTACTGGTTCTGTGGGCATGTCTTGGTGGGCGTAGCAGGGGAAGGATACTATAAAATCTCCATTCCCACCCCACTCCAGGGGAAGGTTACTGCAAAATTCCCATTTCCTCCTGATCAGGTAGGACTCAGAAGGCAGAGAATAGATGGGGGCGGGGCCAGTCAGAGGTGGTATTTACTGCTTTTCCAAACTATTAAAAATTTCTGCTACTGGTTCTCCAGAACTGGTCAGAACCTGCTGAATATCACCTCTGATCATCTCCCACTCCTTACAAATACACACCTGCTGAAATTTCCTGCTGAGACACTGAGTTGAAATTCATACTAGTTTTCTTCCCCTAGAAAGCATAGGTAAAGCTTTCATTTTTAAAAAATACTGATACATCATTTTATTATTTACAGTTCAATCCACAGTACAGTCAAAACAGTGGAGAATGTTTTGACACTTGATGAACAACAGTCGACTGTTATAAAAGCAGGATACTTCAGTGCGTCATAAGTGAAGCAGAGAAATAGGAAATGAGAAAGACTGTGGTTTCCATTCCCCCAACATCTCCAGCAAATGAAATTCAAAGCTTTGGGAAAAAAATTATTGCATGTATGAGTCCCTGATCTTCTTCCCCCCTTCACAGGATAACTTGCTGTGGACTTGACAAGTGCCACAGCAGCCATTTGTCGTACCTTTATTGCAGTCCATTCACAGCCACATTAATGTTCTGAATGACAGGTTCCAAAAAGTTCTTTACATCCCCTCCAAATATACTACTTATGGATTTTCCTCTTTGGATTGAGTTGATAACATAAAAATGATTATTTATTCACAAAAAGTATATCATACATTTTCATGGGATTTTTTTTTTTACATTGGCCAAAGGTTGTGTGCATTTTCTAAAAGGCATTTCAGAAAGCAAAAATTAAACCTGGTCCAACTGGATTTTGCCATGGTGCAGAGGTAGGAATTTGACCAACAATTTTTCTATTGCTTTCCAGAGGTACAAAGAGTTGTGGGGCTCTCGTGGTTAGAACACTGAATCAGAAGACCATTGAGAGGTCAACATCTTGGCAGTTCAAAATATGAGAGTAAGCCACATGACGGAATGAGCTCCTATCAGTTTGTCCCAGCTTCTGACAATCTAGCAGTTCAAAAGCATGTGAATGCAAGTAGATAAATTGGCACCACTTTGACCTCTCGGGAGTCGCCTGGGCAACGGTGATGTCACCGGCTAATCCTTTCAACACTTGGTAGGCGCTTCCGACATGAATGTAGTAGTAGTCCAGAAGCCTACACAAAGTAAATGAATGTGAATATTATTATTAAGTTCAATCTGAAGGTCACTTTATTACCTCCGCTCCACCCCAGAAAAGTCCCAAAGTTTCTTGGTGGGTGATTGGTTATTCAGTATTTATGAATTATGAATTATTTCTGTACTATTGATTTCTAAAAATTCTCTACAGCAAATGAAATTATATAAAACAAAAACATTATTACATAATTTCTCTTCAACTCTTCAAAATATGTCCTTCAGAAAATTGTTGGAGAAGGTGCCACTTGAATCTCAGGAGGAAAATATTAGGCAGAGATGGATTGATTGACATTAAAAAATAAGGAAGAAACAGAATATTTTTAACATGGGATTTGTTTTATCAATGGTTAGTTAAAAGAGGTAGAAATTAGAAGATGAAAGATTATTGATATGTATAAGTAAATGATGCAAGAATTTTATTATATATAAGTAAACATTAGTATTATTATTACGGTTGTTGTTGCTGCTGCTGTTATTATTATTATTATTATTAGTAGTAGTAGTAGTAGTAGTAGTAGTAGTATCATTAATACTTTATGTAAGTAAATTGATCCAGACAATACACTGTTTATTAAGCACTTATGTATTTTAAAGAACAAATGTATATGACTCTCAGGAGGAAGATTGTCATTTGGGTATATACAGAAGAAGCAGCAGATTCTTGTTCCTACTTCCCTTATCTGAGTTTGAGATTCTTAACAGCTCCATTCTAACTAAACATATTGGATAGGTTGATGCTACTTAGAGTAGGCAGTTCTTCCAATAGGATTTAATAGGATGTAGTAGAAACTTTGTCTCCATATAAATTACACTGTGACTGGGTGGCCAGGCATACAAAATTTTGCTGGAAAATTTAGAGAAAAGAACTAGATTCTCACCCTACCCAAATCGAAATAGTTCTAAAGGGAGTGCCCAGAGAACAAAAGAGAGGAGCTTTACCTATAGCAACCTAAAGTCATGTGTTGATCCTATCCTTATGGGAGTCATCTGACCGCAACAGTGAGTAGCTAGTGAAGTATGTCAACTTCACTGGTTTGTTGCTAATCTGGCAACAAGCCTCAGTAAAACTGTTCTGGCTTGTTGCCTGAAGGGACAAACTCTACTTGAATACAGAACAGTTAAGAAGTGCTTCAAATGTTGGTCAGTTATAAGGCGATAGCAATGTCATCGGGACATGGCAGAAAAGAGAGGTTGCTGGACTATTTTTATATGATTGTTAGGAAAAAGTGGGGAAAAGATTCAGAGACCCATGGGCAATTTATGTTAAAAGCGGCACCAAGTTGATTCAAAATGGTTCAAAGAATGCACACAAATAAGATGGAATAGAAAGGACAACTATCATGCATTTTGCATCCTGCATCACTATTATTGGACATAACAGCAGGGAAAAGACATCAAACTGTAGCTGGACAACAAAAAACTCAAGAAAAGCAGAAACATCAGCATTTTTGTATAGGTTAAGTAAGTACACAGTTAGGATTATTTTATTTATTATTAACAATTCTTAAATTTGAAGTGTGTTAAGTTGCTAAAAAGTGCTCGTCATAGGAGAATGAATTGTAGGAATGACTTTTAGCAGAAATGCTTTACTATGGTAATGCAACTATTTTTTAATTTCTCAAAACAATTCTGGAATTCACTAGCAACAGTTATTATGCATGCAATATAAATTATGTACATCTGCGGATGAAAAAATGATAACTAAAATTTACAAGTATTTAATAAAATACAAATTAGAGGAGGAGACGGTGAAAGAAAACATGATAAC
>JANHZT010006537.1:53601-64461 GCA_032468215.1 Stegonotus admiraltiensis
TCTGAGTCCCAGGTGATGGCTAGAGTGGAAAAAACTGTTTAAACTATTGTCAGGGGGGTTCAAAGGGCCGACCTACAGCTCATCAGTGTTAAAAGAAAACAAATGAGTAGACCAGTGCTTGCAAAAATAAATGGGTAGACCAGTGCCTGCAAAAATAAATGGCTAGATCGGTACAGCTCTGCAAGCAGTTAAAAGCCTGGTAGACCAGCACCTCTGCTAAATTCTAAATAATTGTCACATGACCATCAAGCCACACCCACAAAATAAGCCACACCTACAAAATAAGCCACACCCACAGAACAGGTAGTAAAACATTTTAGAACCCATCCCTGGTATGTAGGTATGAGTTTGTGTCTGAATTTCATTCTTCAGTCATCTCTCCAAGAGCATGTAGTGTGGCCTTCCTTGTTTCTTTGTTTCAATTTAATCCAAAGAGAAGACATCCAGGAAAATTTTCTTTTATAAAGCTTTTTCAGATCAGGAAAGGAAGGGAAATCCTAGTGCAATGAGAAAATGTGTAGCAGAAAACAACACAAGCAATAGCACCTCCTATACTTCCAACAATAAAATAAATCAAAATAAAAAAGTGCTATCACTTTGAACACATGATAGGAAAATATGTCAGATGACTCAGAAACGAAAAAATTGTAAGTCATCTGAGAACTTGTAAGGGAAACTGATGCAGGATTAACTATATCTGTATTTTTCACAAATTGAACAGTGGGTGACATTCTTTAATGAAATTATCCAGAGTAAAACTTTCTGCTGCAGAATGACTGCTGTGAGGATGTCCTTCGCACATTATGCACTTTGTATGGAAACCTTCATTGATATATGCCAGTGATGGCTAACCTTTTTGCCATCACATGCCAAAAGCGGGGGTAGTGGGGGGGATTGCGTGCATGTGTGCCCACACCCATAATTCAGTGTGCCCCATCCCCCCCATGCATGCACGCATGCACACATGAACGCATGAACGTATGAACGCATGACACATACACACTTCCGCTGTGTCCCTGCTTTTGGCATGAGATGGCATGGTGGGCCCTTTAGGCCCATTTTTTTCCCTCTCCAGGCTCCAGAACATTTCTAGGAGCCTGGGGAAGGCAAAAACAGCCTCCCCCCCCCAGAGGCCATCCAGAGGCCCGGAAACAGCCCATTTCCCGACTTCCAGTGGGCCCAGAAGGCCCAAAAATCAGCTGGCCAGCGCTCACATGCATGCTGGACTGAGGTAGGGCAACGCTCATGTGCCCACAGATATGGCTCTGTGTGCCACCTGTGGCACCCGTGCCATAGGTTTGCCATCACGGATATATGCTATGGACATTTATAAATACAAATATAACAATTATGCCACCTCAATATCCGTAAAAATTCTATTTCTGTCCATTTTGTTCAGGTGTGAACCTTGGGTGTTCCAGGGTTCACTTACATGATACTTAACAAGTAATCAAATATACTTATATATAAAATAAACTATAAAAATATAACAAAAATAATAGGAGTGTGCATTATATTGAGCTAAATATAAATCAAATTGGATTGCTGTACCACAAAGTAAACAACAAATACCTTTCCAAATTAGCAAGCCTGTATTGTACAATCACTAGGCTTTTGTGCAAGTCTGTGCTTCGGAAGACAGTAGAATGGTGGAAACTATCACCCGGGAAAAAACAATTTGTATTGCTTTTGTGTTCTGTAAAACCTCTAGAATAGAGATGAGACAAAGGTGTACAGTTCAGTGACCATTGGGTGTACCATACAATCACAATAAGTAGTTCACCAGGAACTCCTTAATGCCAGGGTAGAAATAATGTGATTTTTTACTAACTTTTATTTAGAACAAAGATTTAATTCCGAAACAAATAAAAAAATATAGAAACTACTTTCATAGAGCAGCAAAGATGATTTTTTAAATAAGCATTTGGAAATTGAGAGCTGTAGCATTAATTATATTTATACTTATGTTCTTTATAATTTCGCATGTACATTTTTATTAACGTTATTAGCATTTGGAATCTAAGGAACTAGACAAGATGCAAAATATATGAATCAATAAATATATTTCCTAAAAAATGTTTTTATTTATTTATTTATGAATCAACTTATATACCACCAGCCTCACTTGGTAACTATGGTTGGTTTACAAATAAAAGCCATAGAGCCATATAAAAGAGACATAGATAAAACAAAATTAAAAACAAAAATAAAATCTGAATTTTCACAGTTTAGCTCTAAAATAATTATGGCATGAGAGATTCTACTTTATCTGAAAATTACAGTTGGTATGGTCATCAGCAAAAGGTAAAAAAGTCAAGCTCAAGATTTTAAGATTTTGGTTTTCTTGCTAAAGGCAGTGATTTACAGATAATGCTGAACAAATTTTCAGAAGCTGCTATGTTCTTCTGTGTCAGATATGCCTCCTTTCAATACTCAAGAAAGAAAAACCCCAACTCCATTTTTGTAGAGAAATTGGTGGACACAACATATCATGTTGTGTCCACCAATATTGAGTCTCTGATTATCAGAGACCAGATGAAATTGATGGGATATGTCATCAGAATGGATGACTGTACTGTATGCTTCTCTAGTTGCTCTATAGTATATTGGAGTCTGGGAAGAAACCTCAAAGTTGACGAAGTTGACTACAAAGACACTGTAAAAGTGTCTTATGCCAGGATGACATTCAGCCAAGGAAGGTAGAACCTGCAGCTGCTGACAGAACCCACTGGTGATCCCAGTGCTATGAAGCCTCCACCAGCTAGCAGTGGACCACCAGTACCCCTGCTGTGTTTCCAGATTGGAATTGCAAAGCCATCTCCATGTCCACAGCTGAACTGCACAACAGATTGTCTTCCTTAAATCTGGAGGCCACCATATTAAAATATCTTTTTAATGCTCACCTCAATCTCTGTTATGTTGAGCTATTTTGTTAATTGCACCCAGACTAAAGCCCATAGTCACTATAGGGTCCTAAAAATAACAATTTGATGAATTTTCTTGTGGCACAAAATTTACAGTAAAGTGTGAATGTTCTCTTGGGCCTTTAGTTGTGTTTCTTTATGGAACATGTTCACTTATATCCCCCTGCTTGTTTGCAGAATTTTTTAGGTAGTGATTAAGTTGAATTGATTTTGTCATATTCTTCTGCACAGTTTCTTGGAGGGGAAAACCAAAATTAGAAAAGGGGGAAAAAAAGAATTCGCCACTAGTATTGTCACAGCATTGCCTTTGTGCTTTTTGGAAGTCTTGGCATTGTATACTACCTTAAACACAGAGGCTGTCATGTACTGAAATTTGTTGTAAAAGATTAGCCAAAGGTAAGATCTGCCATGGCTATGTGAATTTATTTTTATTACATTGTGTCTGATAATGACTGCTAGCATTAGTTAGAAAAGATACTATACTACCTGGCGCCTTCTAGTTCTTTTGCCATTATAGACTTTTCTTTCTAGTGTTTTTCTGCAAGTACAGGGTTCTAATATGATTTTTTCCCCCTACAATGTCAGTCATGCACTTTGATACTTGCAAATATCATAACAAATTGAAATCAGGAAGAGAAACAAGAAATTAAAGCATACTGCAGTTTCTATCGCAAGCCATCATATAACCCAATCACTTTTACATTGAGACTCTGCTGTATTTTTAGATTATCACCAAAATAAGTGAGCTAATAAGCCTGTACTTAAGAAAGTTTTTCCACAGCAAACATGGTAAATCTGGCCTCAGCAAGCTCAGTAGAAATTCTGATCACAAGAAAACCGAGTCAATAAAATTGCATTGCATACATAAAATCAAAGCAGATTTACTTACCAAGATCTGGGTTTGTGGTATTCCATCTTATTTTTCCTTCATTAATTAAGACTAATTTAATTTCTTGCAAAGAACTGCTGCCTTTTATCTGACTCTTGCTTTTAAAATCTTAGAACGACCTCATGTGGTTTGATAAAATTAGTCAAATGGAATAGGTGTTTTTCAAGAATCTGCCAACATTTAATACAGGATTATTGTATGTATACAACTTAATTATGGTATCTAACCCTACTCACTGTTCACCTTGTGGTTGTAAATAAAATTTTACATCAAAATGAAATGAATATAAATGATTTGTTATCTTCATATTTCAGCAACCTTCCTTACTGAAGCTCATTTAGAATTTCAGAGTTGTCCAGTATTGTTGTTTCAGTGTTAGCAAAAACATTTACCAGAAGAATGGTATGTTGTTATGATAATCTATAGCAGTCTTGCTTCTGTGTGAAGGATATATACAAATACAAAAGGATGTTCAGATTTTATTTATCTTTTTTGCACAATAACCTATAATGAATTTCAAAGGCCTTGTGTGTAAAAATAACAGAATTACATATTCAAAATCAGTGTGCATCATCATCATCATCATTATCTCTTCAAAGAATAACTCTATTAAATTGATTTTAAATATATCCCAATCCATTTGTGTACTGCCCTGATGAGGTCAACCAGAATCTCCAAGTTTTGGGGTTTTCCTTCCAGATTTTCTTTGGGAGGAGAAATAAAAGTAGACTGAACTAAACTATGCAAACAGAAGAGACCTTGTAAGTCTCTTAGTCTGTCATTTTGGCAGTGTCATTAAATGCATGGCTGTAGGATTTCTTACATTTAGAGACATAACCAGTCTTGAAAAGATCCATAGACACAGTGCACCAACACCCTAGTATTGCAAACTCAGGTTTGCATATCTTGGAATAATGTACAGTATACCTTAAGCGCAACATTAGATTTTGAGCAGTCTTAACTTCACTCTTGTAATTATTCTGGGGAAAGCAGCATTCATTTTGCTTTACAGTTATAAAAAAATAAGAAGGCCCTCAGGGGAAATAAAAAATTAACAATACAGTTCCTCCTTTACTTCTGACATACAGGCATTCCCACCCAAAGTTCAGCTTCGCGTCTTCTTTCAGTGAATAAGTAAATGAGAACATTTTCTTGTTTATCTGCTAGATTGCTCTTGGGATGCTTCCAAACAAAAGAGATATTGTAAGGCAAGAGATATCCAATGGTGTAACAATTAGAGTCTTATACTGGGAAATTAGGAAACCAAAGTTTAAATCCACACGCAAGAATTTACATCCAATCACCTCATAAAACTCATTGCAAAACTAAAAAAAAAAATGGAAGGTCATACAATTTGCTCTACTTAGAACAACAAATATAAGATATCGAAAACCATAGAATAATTCTCAGGACAATTGTAAATGGAACCTATTGTCATCTGCACATTTGATAAAATGTTGTAAGGCAGAATAATTGCAAAGAAAAAGAAACCTTCTCTAAAAGAACTTAGTGTCAAAGAAAAATCAAAGGCACTCTTATATGAGCAACAATTTGAAAATTCAAACTCATAATCACTATGTTGAGTAAACTGAGCCCCAATCATTTTCTCAATATAGAACAACAAAATAAAATTTTCTTTAATACACAGAGACTGAGATCCTATGTCAAATTCTAAAACACAAATAAATAAGCAAAATAAGCTTCACATTTGTCTTCTCTGATGTACATCACATGCAAACTCATTCTAAATCAACTACTCAATAATCTCTCTCTACTCTACACCTTCCCTTATGTTGCACTTAACATAGCACTTCCATTTCTGAGCTCCAGAAATTTGGATGGCTACCTACACGGCCAACTAGTGGTCAATTTATTTGACCACTGCAAATAAACTGAAAAATCTGTCTGACTGCTGTTTTCTAGAAGATGTTTAAGCTTTTGCAGCCCAGATCTGATAGCTCTATATTTATTAGCTATCCATATTTTGTTTACAATATGACAATAGAAACCAGGGAAGATATCATATCAGTCACTTATTTCAGTTACCAGCTTCTCATTGAGAACTGGGTTTAACACATGCAAACTTACACACACTTGTGTTTTGTCAAGTGCCCTTAATCATCTGATATTTGATGGGTGGTTTGATTAGAGGGCTTCATCATCCATCATCATAATCTCTGCCTTCCTATGAAGCCCCAAAAAGGAAACTTTAAAGATATTGATACCACACAGATATTTTTATGGAAAGGAGTTCCACCAGTAAAGACTTTATAGCAGTGAAGATCCCCATTCTGTTCTTTCAGTGGGTTAAAATCAGCCATCAGCAATGTTCTTGTGAAAGTGGTTGACATAAGACTGCAAAACAAGTATCCTGGGGGAGAGATAGATACAGTTCAAGTCTGGCAGCTACTCCAGTCGAAAGCTGACATAAGACATTCCCATTGCCACTATCACCATTACTTTCCTTTGTGGGCAGTTTACAATATAGCAAACTGCTGTGCTGAAAATCCCAGCAAAATACCACACAGAGAGAGACCTTCTGTCAAGTCCAGCATGCACCAGCAGTTCTTAGGATGTGCTCTTTCCACAGCCCTCCATAGTAACGCAACACTGCTATTTCCAAAGTGACGATACCATATTACATTTCAAGTATTCTGAAGTTTTCATAGTAGTATGGATGGGTAGAGGAATTGGCAGTTATATGAGTTTTCTGGGCATAAAATTTTTTTTGAAAACTTGTCACAAAGTGACTTTGCAAAGAGGATGAAAGTTTGCCTATCTACAAAATATCTGCTATAGATATTTGCTAAACATTCAGCCCTCTAGCTAACAGCTGAAGCTTTATCCTTTGTTTTCTGGACAAATGAAGAGACTTTCAAATAAAATACTGGGCTTCAACTAACCCCTACGTATTGTTCAAAAACAATATTGTACAATATTGTACAATATTGGTCTTGTAAAATTAAAGGAAATCTTCCTTGATCTAACATCACCACCACCAAAAAATCCTTGGGATTTAAATTAGGAAGATTTGGAAGCATTCTTGGAAATAAAAATTAATTTACGTTACTGGATGGCTCTTTGTTCTGAAGCAAATATCCTCTTTCCTATCCTTTTTCTTAATTAAAAAAAAACCCTTAGAAAATAAAATAAAACTAAGATGAACCAAAGGGGATGGCAGTCTCAAGGGAGATGTCTGCAAGTTGGTTTCCATGGGCATTGTACATTTGTCCCATATGCAATATAAATTGCATTTTGATAATTACAGAACTTTAAGAATGTCTAATAAATATTGTATATATTATTTATTTGTTACATTTATAGCCAGTCTTTCTTCCAGGTATACATAGCATTTCCCACCCACCCACAATAGCCCACCTGTGAGATAAATTGAGTTGAAAGAATGATTCATTGAAAGTCACCCAGTGAATTTCCATGCCAAAAGATGATTTAAACTTGGGACTCCCCAATCCTAGTTATATTCTAATCATAATACTATAATTGATCACATCTTCAATGTGTTCTTCTCCCCATTTCACAGTACTTTTACAGTTCCTCTTGTTATTAGGCTTATTATATAACTGAGAAATAAGTAATGTAGATTATTCCATTTAAAAAGAATTAAACTAGTTTTTAAACAAAGTCGGCAACAAAGTTTTCAAATTATAGCTTCATCTTTTTGCCATTCAAAAGTAGCAAACTCTCAATAATTTTTTTCTTAATCGGTTGCCAGTATTGCAGCTGTAACACAGGCTTTTCTGTCAAACACTGTTAGAATTATATTCTATTTGTTGACAATAATCTTTCTATGCTTATAAAATGCTAAGTACCGTAATCAATTTTGAAAAAAGATCAGATGTGAGACAGAAAAATGTGAATCAGTCTGCTCAAATGTACAGGAAAAAATATCAAACTGGAAGAATATTAGTTGAACAAATCAGATAACCTATTCAGCTTCTTCAATAAGGTGGGGGAAGTTACAGTAATGGCGTCAGAAAACAATGGGTGTGATGGAGGTAGGTTAAACATTTTCACTTGGCATAGGTTTTAGAGACGCTAGTTAACTATAGTATGTGCTTATATTTTTCCAAGGAAAATCAATGAAATGAAAAAGTACCAACTTTGGCTCAATATTATTAATGTTTCTTTTGCCAACATTACTAATGTTACCCATAAAAATTCACACACCCATCAAAAAATGCAGGTGCCTTTGTAGAGACTGCTGTCTTTTTGAAAAAATATGGATAACGTTTGCATATAACACAATATATCCAGCTCTTCTACCAAGAAATTTTGGTATAATGAGTCCAAAATCCTATGAACTATAGAGATCAGCCATAGGTTTCTATAGATTTCCAAAAACTGCCTTCTTTGAATTTAATGATTCAAAAAGTGGTATTCTGTGGTCTATTGCTGTACAAACAAAAGTTTCATTTAATGCCTTTGCCTAACATCAGTTACTCACGTGAAAATAAATGCTTGTCTGAAAATAAAACATTATGTACACTAAACACTCCTGATGAACAGTAGAAATGTGATTTATTCTCACTGCTTTTTATGGAAAACTGGCTTGGCAAGAATTAATTCTTCATACAATGTGATTGTTTTAATTTCCTGCCAACTACAAATAAAATGTTTTCTTCTTTACACCTTGTAATTATAAAACATCCTTGTTCTATTTTTTTTTTCTTTCAGTGCTTATCAATTGAGCCAACAAATTCCTCGTTTTTTTTCAAGTTTGTTATTGGTCCATAACCAGACAATTCCTATTTTTTTCAGAGAAATGTCAGCAAGAGAACTTATATTTGATCCTTCCTAACATTATTCAATCATAAATGTAATATAATCCTTTATAGACCATTAATGGCTTTTATCCTGCCTTGTGGCAGTCTAATCATTTTAAACAAATATATAAAAAAGAAAATGGAAGAAGATCACTATAAGCAATTTCATGACTGAAATGTCAGCTTCCTAAAATAGGAACACTTTTTTTTAATGGATGAATGAAGAGATCACACCAACTTACCTTTTAGATAAGTCATCAGTGAGCAAGGATAATGATCTCTATGGATCTGGAATTTTTACTGTTCAGGATTTGGGATCTTTAGAATGGGAAAAGAAAACTAGCTGGTTCTTTGCTGGTTTCATGAACTCCTAGTCTTAGTGTTTAAGGGCTTGTGAAGCTAAAACTCCACCAGAAAGTAGACATGTAGAATTCCTGCTTTTAAAAAGTTCACACCTCTTGAAGCATTACAGGTCTCTTTTGCGTGTATGCACAGTTAATCAAGTTATGGCATTGTCTGTGTTTTATTAATTTGGGCTTCTTTATTTCTTTTAGCGATGTTCCTCTGAGGCTCAACTTGACAACTTACAATACATGTGTTGCACTTCTTTATTCCAGATGTAGGCGCAACTTTGAAGTTTATGAGGGTTGTCTTGTATTTGCTTTGATCTTAAGAAAATTATTATTTGTTAGACAACTCATGCCCTGTTCGGTCATCATTTCAGTTATTCCTCACCTAAATAGAGAAACAGAATGACTGAGGGTGGGCAAATTAGCAACAGGAGCAAGAGCTCAGACTATCTTCCAGCTTTCCCATTTAGTTTCATTGTGGAAATCTTACAGGGAGCATCTGAAATCTTATTTCCTCCTGTTTCTTCCTTTCTCCATTCCCTCCCCATTCCTTCTCTTTCCAGCAGGAAAGAAAGTAGCTACCACTAAGAGGAGAAGGGAGCAAAGTATTGGGAGACTGGCAGAGAAAATGTCAGAGAAGATTGAAAAGAAGATCACATGACCGCAGCAAAACACAGCAGCCAACGTTCCCAAATTTCATTCCCTCAGGAATCATGAGTCTTGATTCTGGGACACATTCTGTAAATTAACCCAATTGAGGTACCTTGGTTCAAAAATGTTTGCCCTATGATGGACTGTTTTGTCCAGCTAAATGTCATGACAATGAAACTTTTAGTGGTATATAGCAGTGGTGGGTTTCAAAAAATTTTACTACTGATTCTGTGGGTGTGGCTTGTTGGGTGTGGCATGGATTGTTTGGCATGGCTTGCTGGGTGTGGCAGGGAAAGGATACTGTGAAATCTCCATTCCCACCCCACTCCAGGGGAAGGATACTGTAAAATCTCCATTTCCTCCTGATCAGCTGGGACTCAGGAGTCAGAGAATAGATGGGGGTGGGGCCAGTCAGAGGTGGTATTTACTGGTTGTCTGAACTACTCAAAATTTCCACTACCAGTTCTCCAGAACTGGTCAGAACCTGCTGAAACCCACATCTGGTATATAGATTTATAAAATCTCTATCCCAATTATTGTGTTTCCAGGAAAAGGATTATCTTAAATGGCTCTAGACTATTTTTAGAAATCTCAGTTGTCATGAACTCCTCTAAAAATGGGTTAAAGATACTGATTCTTCTTTGTCAATAGTACTTTTAAAAATTATGCTTTATTATATTGCCAGCAATCAATTACTATATAAACCTTTAATTTGTCATTGCAACTTTTGTCAATAAATGTATACATAAGTGGCTTTCCTCCATATCCAGTATTCATTTTCCAAACTTTGAGAGTACTCATCAAGTATACTTAATGATCACAAGCCATGGATTATTCATGTTCTGCCTGCATGTATCTGTCAACTGTCCACACAGCAAAATAGATAATTGTAGTATCTGGAAAGATAATCATCTTACTGCATGTTTAAGGAATAGAAGTCTGTTGACAGGACTTGCAGCTGCAGCTGCTCTGTTAAGATCAATAGAGGATGACCCTGAGTATATTTCAACTGGGAAAAGTATTCACGATGAAATGTTGAAAAATGCAATAAGAAAGACTAAAAAGACAGAATTCAGAGTCACTATTATTTTCATAATAAAGGGACAAAATAACTTCATACCAAAAGTTAACATAATTTCCAGATAAATGTGAAACTCAGAAGAGCTCTGGTGGCTCAACAGACTAAGCTCTGGTGGCTCAACAGACTAAGTAAGTCTGTTATTAACATCTGCTGCTTGCAATTACTGCAAGTTCGAGTCCCA
>JANHZT010006538.1:0-30498 GCA_032468215.1 Stegonotus admiraltiensis
TGGGTTTTTTTGTTCCTTATAAACTTATTTCAGGAAGTAGCCTGATTAACCCTAACCCTACAGGGCAGGGGTCTCCAGACCCATCTGATGGACTGGTGGTTCTCTATGGTGCTAAGGCAATAGTTTCAGCTCATCAAGTGTACTTGGACAGGTAATGTTCACCTTACTGATACTTTGGAAGGCCACCAAATCTTTTTATCAGCCCCTTCTGTACATAAGAGCACCTTCCTGTTTAACATGGAATATATGGCACGAATGCTTCATGGGATCCTGGGAGAAAGCCACCCTCTCGTTATCACGGAAAGGACTCCAAACCCTGGATGGATGGTGACAAGGATGCACATTGCAACTGCTTTTCTTCTCGCTTCCCCGTGTTGAGGAAGGGAGCTACTGAAGGCCACTACAATAAAGATTGTTCATCTCTCACTGTGTAGAATTTACGCCACATTTTTATCCGTTTCCTTTATTAACACTGGAGCTATAAAACTACTACATTAAGATTCAATGAACTTTTTTATTTATCATCCAAAAGTAACAGAACAGGGCTGTAATGAATCCCTCCAGCTGATATTTTAAACAGATACCAGCCCTTTTACTTATTTTGACAGGCAATTAAAAAAAGTGTGAAATTTTTCACAGTACAGTCAACTCCACCCAAACTAAGGTAACGGTGGATAAAAATAAAATGCCCCCCAAATTAAAAGAAAACTTGCCCACCCTCCTCCTCCCATATTACATCGTCACAACTCACAAATCTGTACAAAATGTTCACTTTTATAAAGCTCTGATGTAAAAATCAAATCAAGCAGCAATTCGGTAAGTGCAGCACGGGGCCTGTTGTAGCTCTATTTACAAGGCTCTGGTAACTTTACATGAGGACAAAATGCCATCGCGGTGGCTGAGTCCGTCCCGCCCCCTAGACCGGGACAGGTTTTGCTTTGGGGTTCTCCTTCTCCTTCTCCTTGCTCTTCTTCGACTTCTTCTTCTTGTGTTTGTGTTTTTGGCTCTTCTCGGCTTCTGACTCGGTGCCAGGGTGCTT
Organism: Stegonotus admiraltiensis; assembly: GCA_032468215.1. Classification (NCBI taxonomy): domain Eukaryota; kingdom Metazoa; phylum Chordata; class Lepidosauria; order Squamata; family Colubridae; genus Stegonotus; species Stegonotus admiraltiensis. The sequence continues at coordinate 1,040 of JANHZT010006538.1, forward strand.
CTTGTGCTTCTTGTGCTTCTTGTGCTTCTTGTGCTTCTTCTTGTCCTTCTTCTTCCTCTTCTTTTTGCTGTCCTGACTGTCTGCAGAGCTGGCGCTGCTGCTGCGGCTCCGGCCTTGGCTCCCGGAGGGGCTGGCACTAGGGCTGCTGGGGCTCTGGCTCCGGCTGGGCTGCAGGGCCAGGGGAGCGGGGGCTGCGGCCTCTTTCGGCTTCTCCTTCCCGTCTCTGGCCTTTTTCCCTGGGGAGCTGTCCTGCTTCGTTGAAGCGTTGCTGTCACTGTCACTTTCATTGTAATCTGGGACAAAAGCCGCCTCGTCCGTTTCCCGCGTCGGGTCCGAAGAGAGCCGGGACGTGTGGCTCGGCTGAGGCTTTGGCTTGGCGGCATTCTTGTCGTTCTGGGGAGCTCCTTGTTCCTTGGCTTCTGGGGAGCCCCGTCTGAATGCAGACTTGCTTCCAGATGCCCCCCTCTCTTTATTGCTCCAGGTCTCCGAGGATGGCCGCTGCTTCTCTCTCTCCTTGCCCGAGCCCTTCTCTTGGGCCTTGGGCTGTTCAGCTGGACGCCTGGAGTCGTAGGCATTCTTGGGGTCGTTCTGCCTGCGGTCCCTGGATGGGCTGTAACTGCTTCGCTTGGAGTCCCAGCTTTCCTTCTTGGGTTGCTCCGCTCGCTCCTCCCTGGTCTTGCTCTTGGATGCGGAAGGGGCTGGTTCCCGGGTCCGCGAAGGAGACACTTTCTTTCGTGTGAGCCCACTTCGTTCCTCTCTTCGCTTGGAGCTGGAGTGGTCTCTGCTGCTGTCCCCGTCTGACTTCTTCTCTCGGCTAGGAGTAAAGTCCTTTGTGCCAGATCCATGGGCAGAGTCATGTTTGTCTGAAGATCTACTGTCCCTGGAGGAGTGAGAAGACCCACTCTTGGCATTTCCTTGCTCTGACCCGCGTTCGGAACGGTCCTTCTCTGGCTGAGCTCCACTCTTTCTTTTCTCAGAAGGGTCTCGGTCAGAGGCGGCATGGTCCCTGTCTTTGGCCTTCCCCCCCTTCTCATTTGATGTCGCCGTTTTGGAGGTTTTGGGGTCAGGCTGCGAAGTTTCACGGCCAGGTTCTTTTGTGGCTCTTGGATTTCTCTCCATGGGTTCAGGATCCTTCTCGTTCTGTTTGACAGGATTGGGCAGCTTCGTGTTGACGGTCTTTATGACACTGGCCGGCTTCCCAATGGCAGAAGGGACTTGTGCAGACTTCACATTCTCTTCTTCTTCCTCAGAGTCAAAATCATCCTTATCCCACTTGGACTGAGGAACCTGGATCATGATGATGACATCTTCAGCAGGGGCGGTGATGTCATTGTTGTATTCTTCCATAGTCTTGATGACGGTGCGCTTGGTGTCGACTTTATCTTCCAGCTTTTTTACTGGACTGCCTCCAGCAGAGCTTGTACTGAGGAGGCAAAAATCAAGAAAGATTTATTATGGGGGATATCAAAGTATGTAATTCAATTCCTAATTTTGCAGTGGCAATATGAGTTTCCCTGTCTCACCAAAAAGACATCTGCCTAATGGCCTAACATAAGGAAATGTCCTGGTAACTACCACAGATGCTTTAATTATTTTTTTAAAAAAATAGAATAAGCTTATTCTATAAAATGGCCTGATTTCATCCTCAACTGTTCTAATTCTAGAGAAGCAGAATGTGACTTGCTAAACTAACCTTAAAAATCTGCATCTTACAGTTCTGAGAAAAAACTGTCAAAATTCCAGGCAACCACTCCTTGCCTCCAGGGCAAGTCTGGTCATCCAATACGATTCACATTATTATTATTGTTGTTGTTGATCAGGAATACAAGGGAAAGAAACCACCAGACCAAAAACCCAAAACCAAGGCCCCAGAGAGTAATGAAGGAAAAGGCCAGGGTCATCTCTGGATTACCTGGGTCGGCAGGAAAGGACAACTAACTGGTATCAGATTTAAGAGGGTTTACGAGAGAAGGAATTCAGCCCCATCAGAAGAATTCAGAACAGTTTAAAAAAGGGTCTGAAGGAGCTTAATGGACGGGCTGGGGACGGGTTTAACAATTCATGGGCAGGAGCCACCACTGCCTTCCTCCTAAATCATAGTACCTGGTATAATCGACCAGTGTGGAACCGGATCCATCAGTTGCCGCCACTTTTCTCCTCAGCTTCCCCTTGGCTTTCTCTTGCTTCGCTTTGCTCGCCGCTGCCGGCTCAGGCTTCTCGGCTGAGGCTTCTTTCACCGGAGGGATGTTGTCAGCACTGGCAATCTTTTTGCCCGTTTCTCGGTTCAGCTTAATCTTCTTTGCAGGAACAACTGTTAAAACAGCTTTGTCCTTCTCAGGGGTCCTCTCTGTTTTCTCTGCTTCTGGGTCATTCTTCCCCTTTGGCAATGGCTTCGATTCGGCGACTTCTGGCTTAGAAGCTTTTAGCAATGTGGTTTCAGGCTCCTTCTCAACTTTGTCCTCCATTTTTCTCTTCCTCTTTTCAGGTTTGGCATCTACTGGTTTGGTTTTGTCGACGGGTTTCTTGGATTTTTCCTCCTTGCTGGATGGCTTCTCTTGCTTGGTTTCCTTGGGATGCTCCTTCTTGGCCTTCTCATCCTTGCTGGACTTAGTCTCTGGATGCTCTTTTGCGCCTCGGGGGTGGACCTTGCGGGGAGTGCTTGGAGGCTTCTCATCCTTCTGGGAGGAAGGTTTGGGGCCATCAGCCTTTGGCAATTCTTCCTTCAACTTTTTGGCAGGAGGTTCGGCCCTTGGGGATCTTTCACGGTCAGCCTCTGTCTTCTCCTGAGGTGCTGCTTTAGCCGGTTTGGCTTGCACCTCCTTCTTGGTAGTGGCAGTCCCTTCGGAGGTTTTCTGCTTCGTCTTTTCCACTCTTCCCTTTGGCTTCTCTTTCCTCTCCTTGTCAGAGATGGGCTTAAAGGCAACTGAATCCGCTTCCATCGGCTCGTCCCGGACAGGAGTGGCATCATCCCTGCTCGGGGGCACAAAAAGGGAGTCAGGTCTGCCCTCTTCGCCAGAAGCAGGCTTCCGTGAGCCCTCCAACAAGTTATTGCTAGGAAAACCATCACCTTCTTCTCCCCTCCGTCTTTTCCGGTGCTTCTTGTGTCTATTCCCTTTTGCATCCCCTGAAGGATTGTCCATTTCTTTGTCCTTCAGTTTTGTCATGTCTTTCATATTGTGGCCCTCTCTTCCTGGCAGCTTTTCAGAGTAGCCGCCACCTAGATTTCGGTTCCGATGCCCGAGCCCTCCAGGATAATCATCTCTGCGACCCCGAATATAAGGGGAATTCTCTCTCCTTGGTCCAGGAGGGCCAAATCGTTCTGGGGAGAAGTTCTCTCTGTTAAGCAAAGGCCTGGGTTGAGTTCCAGCTGGGAAGCCCTTAAAGTATTTTTCATACCATTCTCTGTAGGTCTCCCCCCAATCACGGTATCTCTCCTTCTCAAAGGGGTCTCTCATATCCACAGATCTCCCATAATATGCTTTCATGTCATAAACTGGGATTTCTCGGTAGCGACCAAAATACTCCCGTTCCCCTTCTCCCTGAGGAACGGGCCTCTTATTCGGGGACTGGCCTCTGTACGCTGGAGATCTTGACCGAGAATGATACCTTCTGTAGGGGGGTGACCTAGACCTTGATCGATGATATCCGTGTGATCTTGACCTGGAGCGGTAGTTACGGCTCTTGCCTCTGCCCCTCCGGCCGTAGGGGGGTGACCTCGAGTAGGAGCGAGAATGGGAGCGGCTGAAGGACCGAGAGTATGAGCGAGAGCGGGATGAGCCAGATCTTGACTTAGAGTAAGTGTAGGAACTTCTTGAGTAGGAAGATGCACTATATGGCGATTTGGACCTGGAACACAATGAAAAGAAATATTTAATTGTAGCTTCTGGATCTCTGTAAAAATTACGTTGCATCGCAGGGACAAGAGATTTCTGCAGTATTTTTAAAAAAAACACTGACATTCGCTATATACAATTCAAAAACAGGTTAATAATGAGCCGACCCACAGGACTTTTCCAGTTTTTAAAAAGGATTCTGAAATTTTCAGAAAGAGTTCACCAAATGTCTACTCCGGCAGCTCCCTAGACTGTGGCTGGATATCAGCTAGATAATTAACAAATGTTTTGTCTAGCAATCTTGCAAAGGGTACACAATTGTTTACAATGCTTAACGCATTGTAAGCCGCCCTGAGTCTCCGGAGAAGGGCGGCATATAAATAAACTCAAAAAAAAAATTGTTTGAGAGGACACCTGTGTTTGTGTGTGTACAAACTGGATTCCTAATCTCTGTGCAGAACTGCTATGAGCATTCTAGAGCTGTGTTGCCTGCAAGGCTGGGCTCTCAAGCCGCCTCACTGCACGCCTGGAGGACAGACAACTGCTGCTTCGGTTCCTCAGAACCAGGCTAGAGAAATGGCCAAAAATGCCCGAAAGGCCCCAGAGCAATTTGGGTTAACGCCACTCAATTGAGCTGGACTTCTCAAGAAATGATACTGCTAGTTTGCTTTAAGGGGAAAAACCCCTAATACATTGTTTTAAATTTGGCATGGGTTATAACTTCTCAATTGCTTTTAATAGAGAGCAGGCAAGAATTTGACTGCAAATAACACTTTCTGCCCCTGAGAAAATTAGCCATTACCAATTGGTGTTTTCCTGCAATAATGAATACAGAATGAAGGGGGATTAGGGGGCTAGGCCTCCAGGGGCTGTATTGGAAAGAGACCTGCTTGGGGGAGAGTGCAGGAGCAGCCTTTGGGGATTCCTAGCAGGGGAGACAGCCCTATGTCTATGAAGGGGACAAGTGGGGTGGGCTAGATGCAACTCCAGGATGCTGGCAGAGAATGCAGCAGCAGCAGCCGTGATTTAGCCCTGGCCCCAGGCGGCAGCAAGCAGAGGCCCACCGGGGTGCATCCTTGTTCTTGGGACAAGGAGGGCACGCCACTTCTTTCACTTGCTTCCTGCCTCCTTTTCCAAGGCAGCTATTCCCTGAGAAATGGCCGAGGAGCACGCGGAGAGGCCAGAGTGGTACTGGCCGTGCCTTGCCTGCCCAGCTGTCAGGGAGAGGAAGACGGGGTGGCAGGCAAATGGAGATGCCTGTTTCACCACCATCACCAACTGCTCCTCATTACCAGCAGAGATGACCGGCCCCAGCACCCTGCTCAGTGCAGGAATAGGAACACAGCCACTTCTTGGTCTGTCCAGTGGGGCATGGAGCCCCACTACATCAACCTGGGGCAGATAGCTGTTGATATTGTGTTGTGCTGGTGAGATGGGTGGTAAAAATGATATAAAGGGTAGCCCGAGTGCCTGGTCTACATGTGACGCTAGAAAAGCAAGAGCTAGAGATGCCCAGGCTTAAGGATGGGCACTGTAGCCTCCTGAGCACCTCAGACTGGGCAGGGCAGAAATGCTCAGACCGTTCTGGCCTTTGCTTTTAGCAGGACATTTGAGGCACACCATGGATGCCTTAAGTCCTGCAAAGACTGAAAGCATTCATTACACTTCCATGTTCACAAGGGAATGGAACTACAAGATGCAAAATGGCTGCCTTAAGCCTCTGCAGGTCTCGGTGCTCCCTTCATTCAGCTACTTCTGATGCTGTCCACCAAAGTAAAAAATGTTTGCCCCACCAGAAGCTAACCCTCCACAGCTCCCAGTCAGGAGACCAGCTGAAAAGGGCTGCCCACCCGTCTTCTGGATGCAAAGCAGGTTCTCCTCCCATGGCAGGTGAGGAGAGGGCACCTGGAAGCAGCATCAGCAGGCAGAATCCCTGGAATTGGCTCATTCCAAGAATAATTTCTCTGCCCACCATGTGACCGTTGTACAAGAAAATGTAACATTCAGGGATTGAGATGGGATGAAGAGGATATAATTGTGATATTTTAAAATCAGGATGTTGATTAATATTATACATATTATATGGCTTATTATAAACTATTTCCATAGGCTACTTAGGTGTGGTTTTATATTTAAGTTAAGTGGCATAAAAGCAGCTGCACTAAATAAACAAATTTTGATAGACACGTTTAAAAAATTACCGGGAATAAGAACGCCTGCGTTCCTTCTGAATTTTTTTATATTCCATCAGTTCTTTAGCAAAATCATTTGTAAACTCATCAAGCTTTGACTTTTTCTTTTCCCTGTTAAAATAAGAAAAACATTGTGCTGCAATGCAATTCTGTACTGATAAAGCAGGCACTAAGAGTACTAACTCAAACAAGGACTGCATGCCACATATTACTAAAATGCGAATCATCGGGTTTTTTTTTTGAAAGACGTTTTATAGTATTTTATCAGAATTACAAGTTTCTGGGTTTTAGATCTGAAGGCTGGTAGTGAAAAACCAACATCTGAAATCTCACGTTATATGTCATGTTTGCTCGCAGCACACGCATTTTGAGCACAGCTGCAGCCAAACCGTCTACTGAAACAGAAGAATGAAATATAACGTAACTTCATCCAGCGCCAAATACTTACTCCTCTTTAAGTCTCCGTTGCTCTCTGTAAAACTCCTCCCTAGATAAAGGAGGTGCTTGGGTCGTTGGGATGGTATTTGAGTGAGCCGTTGGTACTGGTGTTGGTACCCATGGTGTTGATATGTTTGCTGGAGCCGGGGGGTATCCCGGAGGGGGGACAGTGTACCCAGCTGGTGGAGGCTGACCAGGTGGAAATTGAGGAGGAAACTGTGGTGGAGGTACCCCCGGTGGAAGAGGAAGTGCGTGGGGAGGAGGAGGATACAGGGGAGGTGGAGGCACGGGCACAAAGACTGGTGTTGAGGCTGGCAGTGTTGGGGCCTGAGTCCTTTGTGTACGATCACTATGCGGGCGTCCTCGGTTTGAACTTCTAAAGAAACCCAAAAACATGTTGTCACTGAGTGTCACACTTGTCTTTTGTTCGCAAGAGAGGAGGAACGTGAAACGGAGAGAGCATTCTTCTGCAGTCACGGCCTATGCTGTCTTACAGCTCAACCACAGACTAACCTGTTCTGCTGTCCTCCCTCTGTAGCTCTCTAGACTTAGAGTCCTCCCCACAACACGGTCCTTGTCTATACCCATAATCACTAGCACATTGGCCAAGTTCTGCTTCTTACCCATTTCCCACAGGCACTCCGCACCTCAACTCCCTTTCCAGAACCACTTTTGAGTTTTTCAAGGCTAACTAAACTAGAATTAGCAGTTAGAGGTTTGAGTTTTCTAGCTTTGCCTATGACTGATAATATAGCGTTTTGCCTCCAGAAATGCTAAATTCTAATATTGATATGACTGAGATACTTTTCTAATCTTATACCCAACTGTACACTATGAACAAATGTGTTACATTTCCTTGCTCATTTTAGTCCAGAGAAAGATTTAAAGTGCTGCTCATTACCATAACATTGGAGCCCTTTTAGTAGCAATTGATGCTTCCTATGCATATACAAACAGCTATTTCATATGATTATGTTCTACACTTGCTGCCTAAGAAGACACGCACACACACGCGTGCACACACACACACACACACAAATGCACACACGCGTGCACACACACAGATATATATTTTGAAAGGATACTTACGGCTCCCAGCCTGACCTACTGGCTGCAGAGCGGACAGGATTTGTTCTCATTGGCTGACCTGTGTGGAGAAGAAGTTGCTTTCAATACGGACGGCAGATACTCCATTGGCAGATGACAAGAACGGTCAAAGCTGTGCAAACTTACCCATGGTGGGTATTGAATGCCCATGAGAACTCAGCTGCCCAGACAAGGCTTGCTGTCCAAGCACAGGAACCTGGCAGCCCTTTGGGAAGGAAACGGAAGGGGATTAATTGCTGCTGCTGCTGCTAAATACACCAGCCAGCTCCATTCGGAAACAAAGCTTACCTTCTCTTCCAGCACAGTGTTAATTGATAAAGAGGAAGGAGGCTTTGTGTGATCGGAGGCCAACACAACAGCAGCAGCTGATCCAAGACCATCACTCTCCCTGGAGGGAAACAAACAATTTCCAGGTTATTTGGTGATAAAATTGGGAAGCAGAAACATTATCTTAATTATTACAAGCACTTAAGAGGAAAAATGGGAAATATATTTAATGAGCACATAAATAAATTACTAGGAAGGCATCTGACAACAGAGGTGGAGCTATAACTACTATATAATTATACATTTCTATGGTCTATGCACCAAAGTCACAAAGAGCTGGAAAAGTGACAGATTAAGTAAATATCATCATTAAGAGATGTAAATGTTTTCTATACCAAGGAAAAGGTTTGAAGATAAACAGACAGGAAAGTTCTACTGGAGGTGCTCTGTGCTATCCTTGTCATCTTCTAGTAGCTTTTAATTTAGTAGGTCATGGACAGGTCTTATAATATCACAGAGCACTAAACCTCCTCCTGTCTTGAAATACTGAGTTACTTACTGAGATACACGAACCAATAAATTACCACAAGAGCCGGCTAACACAACATATTGATTAAAATGTGGTTGGCTAGTATAACTTGAAAAACCTAGTGACTGATCACGTCAGTTTATAACATCTTTTTCCATGTCATTCTTGGTCATTTTAAAGCCACTTTTAAATCAGTCTTAATCTAGTAATATAAAGCTTGTTCCTCTTCTATAACATCTCTAAACAAAATCTACTTATAGAGGCAGACACTCTTAAAATTAACTTCCGAGTTCATTGTTCAAAAATATATTTCAATATGTCCAATGTTAAAAGTTAGCCGCCCTGAGTCTTCGGAGAGGGGCGGCATATAAATTCAATAAATAATAATAATAATAAATAAATAAAATATTTTACTTCATTCTGTAATTGTAACTTGAGCTTGAGTGTTCTTTTCCTTTAATTATAATCTTTAGTTCCCTCTAGTATCCAATATTTTAAAGTCTTATACTTTTTTTACAGAATTCAAAACAAAAGCTTTTTCGTACAGGAAGGATTCTTTAAAATCAATTCCCAAATGATATTTAAAATTTATCTGGACCCTTAGTCCATTTGTAAGTTTCTAAAATTATATTAACTATCTCTGTTTGCCTGGGTTTTTCCCTATAAAATGCTTCTTGTGATGAGGCCTACAAGGCATTTTCAGGTATAATTTTGAGTTTATATCTGTTTCAAATTCTCAACCTGCCACTTCTAATATAATTATTTTTAAAATCTACATTATCCTTAATTTTAGCATGCCATAGAAACCCAAACCAAACCTCAGGTCTGACCCTTCTACAATTCTCTTATTTCTCAGGGCGTCCACTCTTTCATCCAAACCAAGCAACAGGTTGCAAAATACAATTTTCAATCAGGCAATTCCAAGCATCCTCATTCCTTTGTATCTTGGAGGATTTTATATTTAATCCTTGCCTTTGCCACACAATACAAAGCTAAAGGTTTCTGCCATTACTTAAATGGTGCATTAGTTATCACAATAGTTTGAAACAAAAACATCATTCTAAGAAACACATTTTTATTACAGAAATTCTCCCCAATATCAAGTGTAATTTTTCCTGTCTCCAACATGTCCTTAATTTTAATTCCGTCTTAATTGTTGTCAAATAATAAACAAAGTTTATAAATATGGTTTAATTTACGCAACTGTCAAAATATATAGAGGACTCTCAAAACTAAAACTGTTTGACTAGTTCCTATGACTCAGAATTTTTCAACTTTACATATGTGTGGGGATTGCGATTTTTAAAATTCTAGTCAGCTTACTGGCTTAGAATTCTGGATTGATAATCAAAATGTATTTGGAGATCATGGATCAAATCAGTTTCAATGACCATCAATTTAATGGTAACTAGTTTACCCAAATTTTAAGGGTCTTCTGAATGTAGCCTGATGAAAGTATTTTACTTACACACAACACTGATTCAAGAATCATGTACAGCTTAAATTCATATTAAGTCTTTTACCAAGTCTTTGAAAGGAAGAGCAGGATACAAACATAGGAACTGAATCCAATTCCTGGAGGTTGCATAATTTAGTTTCCTCCAACATTCTTTGCAATTCAGAAACACAATCTTTCATGGAAGCATTTGTGCAATATTATTCTAAGAAGAGTGAATGGGAACAGTTAAAAGTTGAAGACAGGCTACTTTCTTGATTGAGGATTTAACAATCCTACCCAATTTGAAATCTCACTTACACTGGCAGAAATGTTAAAATAGTTTGTATGCTCTGTGGGGATCATGAGACCAGTGAAGATTCTCACACTGGATGAAAGACCACAAAAGAAAGGCCTTGAAGGATGCAGGAGGACTTGTGATATCAGACATGCCGGAGATAGACACAGGAAGGAATGCCACCTCCCTGCTCTAGTTGACTTACCGGAAAGGTCCTTCAGGCTTATCAGCATGCATTGCCAGAGACATTGCTGTAGGCATATCACTGACTGAGGTGGAGGCAGACTGGTTCATGGCCAATGTGCTTGTTGCAAGGGGAGCTTGGCCAGGAGTCAAAGATAAGTGGGGAGATGCAGTGGCATGAATCGAAGCAGAAGTGATTGGGAGGATAAGGGGATCCTGTTGCCTGGAGCCTGTTGGCCTCGGCACAGAAGGCACATTCCGCTGAACCGCTGGTCTTGGTGGGGGGGCCTGCTTGCGGAGCCTTTTAGTGTAGCCTGTTTCGTTTTTGAAGTTATTTACAGCCTAAAGAGAGAAAAACAAACAAGGAGTCAAAACTGTCTGAAATAACATCATGGCTTATCTTTCACCAGGGTCATTTGCTGGGTCTCAGACACAAGGGCTGCACCTGCCTTGCCTATGTCACTTGGTTACTTATTAAATGAGTCTTCTGGGTTTACACAATACATTATACTGCCCAACCAGACTGAATTTGCACAACAGGCTAAGCAAAAGACTGTCCACCAAGATTAACACTAATCAGGAATAATGTGTGATCCAAATAAACTACATATTCACCTATCCACTCTAGTGTGATGTAAACAGAGTAAGCAGCAGAATAGGTTTCCCATCTTTGTACAGAAGTTTAACATTCATTTGGTCTTGTTATAGCAGGAAGAGAAACACCTGGATAATTCTGTCAAATCACAGGCTGATCAACCAGATTAATGATCATTTTCCTTCCAAATGCTCAACAGAATCTCTCTCACTCAGAATAGCGTAAAGCAATTAAAACAGCAGGGGAGGAGCCCTCAAGAGATTAATAAAGGTAGTTACCTGGCGTAAAAATTTGTTGGCAATTAAATTATCAGGAGAAACGTCTGTCTGATGACAAGTTGGACAGGTATGTTCCTCTGATTCTAGCAAGGACGTTCGGATACCTGTAAATGAAATGAAAATTCCATTTTAACTGCAAGAATATTGTAACCAGAGTATGCCACTTTATATTCATGGATGGATAAGTGTCACAAGTTACACGGAACTTTTAAGTCACAAATTCTAAAGGATGCTAAATTTAAAGTGTGGCATCACAGTGAGAACTTGGAAACCTCAGTTAAATGTTCTGGGCATCATAGTTTAAAAGAGCTAGGGAGAATTTAGAACAGATTTGGAGAAAAAACTACCAGGATAATATGGAATCTGGAACCAAGGAGCTGAGCAAGAGAAAACGGAGGGGGGATTTGACAGAGACATCTAAAAGCTTGTCACTTGTAAAAGAAGGCAGATCTATTTTTCAGATCAAGGAGTGGAAATTAAAAGAGATTCAGGGTGATTATTGGAGGGGAATTTCTTGGGTGATGGCCATCAACTGAGCAGGGAAGTTGCAATAGCTCTATTTGTACATATACAGCATGCCTTCACAATTTATGATGCCACTTCTATATGAAGTCAAAAGATTTTGTAAACCAGCATTTTGAATTGTTCCTGGAAACCAATAGGAAGCCAGTGTGGAGGATGAAGAAGAGATGTAACTTTCAACAATCAGATTTTACATGCCAGCACATGGGCTGCTGTATTCTGTGTCAACGGAAGCTTCTGAACAGACTTCCAGGCAGCCCAAGATAGAATAAATTTTCAAGACTCATATCAATTACCAGTGTGATACTGGCAAGAAATTACCCTCCCCTTGTGTTGCCTCTCCTTGTATTATGTACGAATGTGCACAATGAAACCCCAGATGGGAGGGGCTTAGAACAGAACATGTGTATTCTTTTTGGTTTTTGTATTTCGTTAATGCAAAATAAATTGTTATTATTATTATTTATTGGACTTACATGCTGCCCTCTCTCCAAAGGACTCAGGGCGGCTTACATCTAGCGAAACAATCCCAATAAATACACGTTAAAACAAACTAAAACAGACTAAAACCAATTTAAAAGAGTAGACCCCATCAGTCCAGGTAGGGCGTTTGAACAGCCATGTCTTAAGCTCGCGGAGGAAAGTACGAAGGTCAGGGGCCAACCGAAGACCTAAGGGAAGTTGATTCCAAAGGGTGGGGGCGCCCACAGAGAAGGCTCTACCCCTGGGGGTTGCCAGCCGACATTGTCTAGCTGACGGCACCCTGAGTGGGCCCTCTCTGTGAGAACGCACCGGGCGATGGGAGGTCGATGCTGGTTGCAGGTGGTCCGACAAATATCCTGGGCCTAAGCCATGAAGGGCTTTATAGGTCAACACCAGCACCTTGAATCTCACCCGGAGGGCAACCGGCAACCAATGCAAGTCGTGCAGGAGAGGTGTAACATGGGAGTATCAGAATTCTCCCATCACAACCCGCGCGGCCGCATTCTGCACCAGCTGAAGCCTCCGAGTGGTCTTCACGGGCAGCCCTAGGTAGAGAGCATTGCAGTAGTCAATCCGGGAGGTGACTAGCGTATGGGTGACTGTGCATAGGGCATAACAGTCCAAGTATGGGCGCAACTGGCGTACCAGGAGAACCTGGGCAAACGCCCCCTGGTCATGGCTGTTATACGCTCCTCCAAGCCTAGCGGTGAATCCAGGAGGACAGGAGGTCTACAGGGGGCAATACCTCACCCCCTATAGTCAGAGATGGAACCTCCCGTTCGGTCCGCGATGCGGGTATCCACAGCCACTCGGTCTTGGCCGGGTTGAGCCGACGCCTGTTTCTCCGCATCCAGACCCGTACCGCTTCCAGGCACCGGGACATCACGTCGAGGGCATCACTGGGCTGGTTTGGAGTGGATATAAAAAGCTGGGTATCATCAGCGTACTGATGATACTCCACCCCAAAACCATGGATGATCTCTCCCAGGGGCTTCATATAAATGTTGAACAGAAGAGGCCAGAGGACCGACCCCTGAGGCACCCCACAAGTGAGAGGCCCCATGGCCGACCTCTGCCCCCCCGCCAACAGCACTTGCGTATGACTCGAGAGGTAGGAGGCGAACCACCGTAAAACAGTACCTCCCACTCCCAAACCCTCAAGGCATCGCAGCAGGATACCATGGTCGATGGTATTGAAGGCCGCCGAAAGATCTAATAGGATCAGAACAGAGGAATAACCTCTGTCCCGAGCCCTCCAGAGATCATCCACCAGCGCGACCAATGCTGTTTCCGTGCTGCATCCAGGCCTGGGATATATCCCCAGGAATGTGATATTCAGCAATATTCTGAGCAATGATCTAATCCAGTGATGGCTAACCTTCAAGTGCCCAAAGTGCGCCTAAACCTCCAAAATGCAATGCACGTGCCCCCAGCATGCATCCCCTCACACGTGCATGCGCCCCCCGCATGCGCCTTGCCCCTGCACGGCAGGGACCTGATGACTAACTGGCTGGCAGGCGGCATGCATGCATGCGCGGCAGAGCTGAACTGGGGCGATGGCTCACGGGCCCAGAGAGAGGGTGCTGTGTACCACCTGTGGCACGAGGGCCACAGATTCGCTATCACGGGTCTAATCATTTCTCCTACAGGGATTTTACTCTAATCTTTTTTTTTGGTCAGCAGTCTCCACTCTGATTCCGTCATTTTTAAACGCCATCTTTCCTTTGCCAGCTTGTTCCTCCAAAGCAAATTTGCTCTCTTTCCATCCTCTGGCAGTAGGATATCTCTACAAAAAGAGTCCCCGCCATCTTTAAATAACTCATTTCCAACATTCTGTTGGACGGAAAGCATTAAAGAGTCCAATAATGCATAATCTGTATGAAAAACCGTACGTGAAGTTATCAGGGCAACAGAGGGCATCCCATCAGGTACGCAAATGGGCTCTCTCTCTCTCAGTTCAAGAACACCACTCTGCATAAGCCCAGGTCCATCCATGTGATACACTGAGAAACTGGGCAGCTTAAAAACTCACATTCATCACAGTAGCTGTTTCCACAACAGGGAATCACTACAGCATCAGTCATTATATCCTTGCAGATCAGACACAACAATTCATCTGGAATAGGGTCGTCTTCCTCCGAGGAAGAGGATGGTTCCTCTGGCAAGAAAGGGGGCTTCTCTTTCTTCCCAATGGCATAAGCCTCGCTGAAAGAACAACAACAAAAAACAAAAAAACAAAAACCCTTCTGTGAAATCTTTTGTCTCCATTGTGGAAGTAAAATTAGTATGAAGCATGTTATAAAGTTGAGGATGTATCCTAACATTTTTCTTCCACACCCCTGTACCGTCTGGACAAATTAACAGAAGCACAAATTATAAAGTTGCATTTTAATTGGATGAAAAATAATTTTATATTAGTGAACTCAAGTTCACACAGAGCCAGGATGGCAGTGAGACAGCCGCTTATTGATCATTGAAAAGTTCAAAATTTCAGAGCAAACCAATTACAAAAGATGCAAGAGTACTTAAAACAGAGATTAACTCCTACAGAGAGTAGCAGGAAAGTGCTTTCTGGGCACTGACATGATTGTGATTGATCATCATTTATCAATCACTTAGTAAGTGATTAATTTATTAAGTGATGGTCATGTCACTGTCCAGAAAAGTCAACTTTCACTGATTTAAGTTTAAACACTTGAAATAGAGAAATGAAAGTGAATTAATTAAATATCACAACCATTAAGTAAACCAAAATAGGATCTTTGGCAACACATTTTTCGGTTAGTCACTCACTGTATCTATTGCTTTCTGTAATCAGCAAAAATATCTATCGCCCCAAAGCCTGAGCTAAGGGTAGAATTGCAAATCAAAGAACTGAGGGAGAATTCATCCTTTTGTTTAAGACCAAGATTCCTAGGAGTCTTCAACTTTGGTGTTTTTCCTAAAGCTGAAACACTCTCCTCCTCCAGCCACAAAGACCCCTTGAGGGCCCACCTCATCTGCTCACCTGTGTGCAAAGTGACTGTGAGCTTCTATGCAAGGAAAATTTACATTTATGAACTGTCTGACATGAAGATGCATTTCTAATTAATTATTTTTAATAGCCCTTAGATATCACTGGTATAATTTGCTAACTTCCTCAAAAAAATTCAGCTAAGGCGAAAGAAAAGATGAAAAGTGAATTGATATAGGATTCTAGAACCTATAATCACAGATGCACAGATCCCAAGTATTAATAAACAAAAACAGAACATTAGAAAGATAGGATAAGAATTCTATAGCCAGTCAATTTATTCTTAACCATCTAACCAATCTAGATTGCCAATTTCAGTTTTTCAGGCAATTTTAAAGGAGAATGTTTTGCGAAGATCTCTATTACTTACGCATCAATAGTAGGAATAGCATATTTCCCTGTATTGGTAAGCATGGCACCCTTAGTATTAGGATCCTGCACTTCCATCATGAAACTTCGTGGAATTCCAGTACTCTTCTTAATCCTGGGAACAGACTCAAAGTTCTTGTCCTGTTAAGAAAACAACAGAAACATTGATTAAAATCTACTTCCTGCAACTCCTGCCAACTTTATCTGCACATAATTGTTGTGATCAGTGGATTTTGTAGCCTTACACAGAATTGTATTCAAATCAAGTAAGTTCTCATTAGAAGACAACAAACAATTCTACTGCCCTTTGGGGGGCAGATCCAGAGACTAACAAGGAGATTTAACAAAAGCAGTAATACCCTCCACTAATACTCCAATTTATAGTACTTTACCTCCTCCCTCCTTTGCTCCCAAGACTGAAAATACAAAGACAGATGCTGCTGAATGAGTTGCCTTTGCTTGCCCCTCCTGCCAGCCACAATACCTCTACACTACGTATCCCCCAAAGACTCCCTAGTTAGCTTAGTATGAGGGAATCTCTTTCCCCAATGAATTTAAAAATAGGACTAGGCTGTCATCAGGAAACAAAAGACAAGCTACTTCAACAATCGAGACAAGGCCAATCTTACCCCATTGGTTGGGCAGATCTTTATGTAATGACCAGGTTTTCCACAACGAAAGCAAGTGTATGATGGTGGCGGCGGTCCCAGGGGTTTCTTCATGTAACTAAAAAGGCGTAAGAAAAGAAGTGTGCAACTTTGCAAGTTGTTTTTTTAAAAAAGTAACTATGTAAATTGTGCCAAAATTAGCTTTTTTGCTTCGGTTTGGTGGGTGACATGGTGAAGACTTACTTGATTGGATCATATTCGTGGCCAGACTGTGACATCATTGCTTTAATTTTATCTTCTTCAGAAGCATTGGCTTCAGCCAGATTGGCGGTCTGTTCAATAGGTAATCATTTGACAACACACATTAGAAAACACATTTAAGGCCATCCAGTCAAAGACAACACCACTCATCCAATCCTGTAAAGAGCAGCACAATGCTAGCTAAAGTTGTCTCAAAAACAGCTCAGATTATCCTGAAGATGTTCCAGGGAGTCCTTATGCCATTTACATGATGTTTATGTGCCTGTTGCGCTAAACTAATTTAATCAAAACAAAACCTGCTACTTTCTTTGCTGGGATACTTTGTGCATCAGGCTATTTGTACTCTGCACAAACGCTTGTGAAAGTGTATCTGTTTCTTTGGATAAATTTAAATGGCCTAAAGTAAGTCTTTTGAAAGGTGCCTTCTGCAATACTTAAAAAGCCATGAATTTTAAGAGGTTTACCTTGGAATGATAAGGTGCAATTCATGGTCTCCATTTGCAGCATAGCATTATTTTACACTTAGAAATATTAAAATAGCAATTATCATCCTGAAAACTGACATTTCAGACATTTCATATCTAAGACTATTTTTAAAAGTTGGGAAATTACTTGTAAAACCCTTTCTGGTGTCTATAAAAGTAAAAATGAATGAATATGGCTAACATATCCAGAAAGGTGTAACAAGATTGAACAAGTAACTTTCTGCCAAGTGGGATCTAATGCCACACAATATGCTTTGGGCGCACAACTTTCAGGATGATAGCCCCTTCAGGGTGCAAGCCATAGTTGTGATGTACAGCTAACAATTCTAGAAACTTGTTAAAATGGGTCACTGCACGCTAAATATTGATATAAGCAAGGTTGAAGGGATTGGTTATTAATTGCTCAGATATCCAATCACCTAACATTCAGATCGTCCATACACACTTTTTAATACATTCATCCACAAAAGCAAACAGCTAGTTTCAACGTTTTATTAAACAGTTGATTAAAATACATAACGTTTCTTAACAATGCAAATTAACAACTATGAAATTGTTCACATTTACAGAAAACTATTTTACAAATACTTAGCTAATTTGTTTGAACCCAAACAGGTTTACAGAACATATCCATTAGCACAGAACATTAGTAGGAATAGACCAAAATTCAAATATGGCATTTAATACACAGTAGGAATAAAACAAAACTGTTAAATGCATTCCCTCTATGTAAGAACTATCAGCACTGAAGAGGTTAAAGTAAGTAACAGTTTTGAACTGCTTTATATTATATAAAAATATTCTGCATTTGACAGAAATACTCTCTGAAGTTCTACCTGAAACTTAAAATTGTACAGCTCTTGGACATTTTTTTCACATCTCAGAAAAATAAACTTGACATAAGGTTACAAAACCGAGGACAAATTTAAGGACAGCACTAATGGAAACCAGACTTGCTTGATATAAATTAAATATTCGCAAACGCATGTCAAAATTTCCAAACTAGAAAACGTAGTTTATTTTTGAAAAAATACAACTCCAGCCTTTGTTCACAAAAAGACATATTGAAATATAAGGCAATACTGCTTCTAACTTAAAATTTTAAAGAGCAGCCATTTATTTGGGTATGTTATCACTAGTGCTTTCCCAGACAAAATTACACATTACTGAGCAGAAAGGCAAGCAGTTTCATTGCAAACAAAGTTGATACAACAGTTTAAGGTCACATTTGCCAGTATGCCACACATACACATTGGTATATTCCTATAGATACATTTACACAGTCTGTGTTCAAACAAATTAGTTGCATAGCTATTGCCCGCTGCATATACTACAAGGGTACAACTGATGAAATTATTTGATGCAAATTATTGCTCTATCACTGGCTTTGAGTGCAGATTCCCCAAATAATCATATAAAGTGTCCATGTGATAGGGAAATACTTCTCTGCTGACTGTTGCACAGAGAAATCCTAGGAGTCCATAAATAGTATTAAAATTCTTCTTTAAAATTGTGCTATTTTTCCAATGAAAAATTAATGTAACATATCAAAGAAATGATAAAACAGCTTCAGAAGTGCTTCTTCTTTGTGTCTTGAAGATGAATAAAACTGCAACATTATGTTGAGGCTGATAAGGTACTCCCCTTCTATCTTCCCATACTGGGAACTACTCTTTACAGGATAGTAATTAATAAATACACACAATTTCAATGTTTAAACTTAATAGTTTTTTGCATCTATGACAGAAATTAAAGGTATAAATATCACAGCAGAAAACATTCAAAATACCAAGCAAGCAACAATATATTCTGTTATATTTGACAAATATATATGTATATACCTTTGTAAGCTGGGCCAGAGAAATAGATGCAGAAGAGTCATCAATCTGTTCATAAAAAATTAAACACACATTCAAGTTCCACAGTCAAAATGTAGCCAACATATTTAGCCTCAGCTGTGGTATTAAGATTTAGCCTGAAACTACATTTTACAGAGGAGTGTCCAAAAAAACAACAACAACAATCTTTAGTCGAAATGTATCATTTGTTTCTATGGCCTGGGCAGTCAAATATATAATATTCAGTTATGTAAAAAATAAGATGGATATCCAATTCGCCTAATAACTTCATCATTGGCTTTGTTTTATAACCAATATTAGCAAGTGTACATTTTTCAAAGTAAAAACATGCTACAATAAATATTAAAGTAGGTTAAGGTTAAAAACCTTCAATTTTTATGTAAATGTATGCTGTGGGAGAAGTGAATGTAAAAATGTTCAAACATGTTGTGGGAAAAGAGCATATTTATAGACATTTTCATTTAGATGTGTTAAAAATCTGAGTGATTCAAAGCTTTTGAAGATGATAGATGCTGTAAAAAAAATCATCAGGATGCTGATAACAATGACAGATCCCTTAGATGTTTGTGAGAAGTAGTACTGAATAGAAGATGCTGAAATTAATGTGCAAAATAAATATATATGCATTTAAATGAACAATTTAAAAATACATATATTCCATGTTCTTTTTATCAGTACATTTCTAAACTTAGTAGTATGTAAGATAGGAGTTACAAGGGCTTTTTTTCAGTTCTAAAAAAACAGGAAAATAGATTTTTACCAGTCCTAAAAAGCCTTATGCAATCTCTAATTACCATACAGAGTCAATCATAGAACTAAATCAGACAACCTGCAATTATGTGATACATGTCACAATTCTAGTCATGAAATTACGCCACTGTTAAAAAAAGTTATCTCCATGATGATGACTACCATGTTATGACCCACAAACAGGCATGCATGATTGAATGCCAACTACTACTGATGGAAAAGCACCTCACGTGTACAGACAGGGCGTAATTATGAGATTCTAGCTCCTCACTTAGAAAAAACACAGATCACTACTCTGAGTTAAGTATATCAAGGCTGGGCTTTAGGAATCATGTCAATAAAGCCAGAGTTTGGTAGGCCTATTACACACACACACACACACACACACACACACGCTCTGAAATTACATTTTTAAAACTCAATTCTAATTAATGCCTGCCCAAAGTAACCAAACCTTTGCTTTTATTTACTAATTAAACTTGTATAGCTGCCCAACTCACAAAAAGCAACTCTGGGGACAGTACAACAATTTTATGTATGCAAATTAACAGCTGCCATTCAGATCCAGCACAAAAAGCCAATCCTAAAGGTAGAACCACCACAGGGCAGTAGCAGCACATGCATCTACACCTGGCTCTACATAGGAGTCTCTTGAGAACCACCCAGGTATATCTTAAGGTGCTGCAAGCCACTCCTTCAGTCATATCTCATCAATCCCATTTGGTTTTCTATAAACATTATGGCCTCATCTATTCAACATTGAACATACATTCTTCCTTATTATTTCATCATATGGAAGAGATCCAGGAGGTGACTGCATGGGTCAGGAAGAAATAATGTGAGTGTGGACTACATGTTCAGTATATAAGTTTGTCAGGTAAATTCCAACTGCAGATTGTAATGTAGTAAATGTCTGTCTTAGGTTTCCTGTTCATTCTGAAGCATTTTCCTGGGCTATATAAATAGCCACAAAGGCAGATCAGAAGTATTGCTTTTTAAATAGCACTTAAAATCTTTTTTAAAATGGAGTTTGAAATAATATGTGAGATGCTAAAACTTTTTATGAGGTAAGAAATATGAAATAGATAAACTGGACATAAACAAATGGTTGGGCCACAAGAAACAAATGACTGAATACAGCAACAAATACTATTGTCTAGTCCTCTTTGAAACAGATTACAGACAAAATTGTCTCATGAAATAAATCAATATTGCGTTTTGGCCATTAGAATAACAGAAATATGTGAATCTGTGTCTGCTAATACTGGTAGCCCTCTACCTTCTTTAATGCTCTTACCCTTTCAAGATTAGTTTCAACTGAGATGTCATTCATCCAAATTTGAGCCTGAGTTTTGTTACAGATGTGAGAATCTGTCACTGTACTCACAAATTAGTGGTTCAAATTTTGTACCTTATGTCAGAGCATACTGCAAACACTAAAGTCAGAGAAAGAATCTGCTGTCTTATCAACTATACTATGAGAAATTCCTAGACACAATCACCATATTTCTAGCTGTCTGATGATCATGTATTTTTATTTTTCTTAGCATTAGTTCAACTATGTGAATGTCATAAATTTTAGTAAAATCATACAGGTATGCATGTACTATCTGAAAAAGGTTTTATGTATAGTAGTCCTATCTATGATATCTAAAAACCTTTCAAGATTCAGTGACCCTTGTGGAAATGGTGAAATATAAAGAATAGATTGGGGAAAGAAAACAGGAAAAAAACCAAAGCACACTAGCAGTCAAACACTGGTCAAGACCACCCACCCACCCCTAAATGACTCGAAATGTTTCTTCAAAATTGCTAAGATTTTAGTTATTAAACTAGGTTCAATTTCAAATGTAGCACAGAAGGTTCTGAAATTTAAAATGATACATATATATATTTGAGATGTCAGACAAAAGGTACCCTACAGAGGAAAACAGCAACAGGCACCTCATTAAAAAAAAAGGGAATTCCTAGATGAGCAGCCACCAGGCTGCTCTTTCGCTCTCCTGTAGAAGCAAGGCCATGAGACCTGCTTCTGAGAGACACCGTTAGTCTACCTTTGTGGAGAGCAGAGAAAGACATGTGTATGCCAGATATTCTGTCTTCCTAGGAAATGAGGGAAATGCACTCATTGCAAAAGGATCTGGGGGGTCCTGGCAAAGGCATGAGTTGTATACATAACACCACAATAGGTGGGAGCACCTAGCTAATTTAAAAAAAAGCTAAAAGGTTTTTCAGCTATTAGTACTTGGATGGTAAATTCTAGTGCAGTAGGTTACAGCAAAGAAGTTTGAAACAAAGCAAAACCTGTCTAATGTTTCCAAGAACTACGTGGGATTTTTCTGTATGTAATGGCCAGGATCTGAAGTTCAATGAAAGGAGTCTTTACTGTTTAATGGACCAACATCAAGCATAGTAGACAACAGCTAATTCTCCATTTATATCCTAACAATTCAAAACCTAACACCAGCATCCCCGCTCTGAATCAACCTATTTCTAAACTGACTATAGAATGGCTGATTGCATGTAGGGACTGAAGTCTCCTATCTATACCCCCGCCCAGCCCATTAGGTGACAATTTCACACAGACCTAACAAAACCTACCCCCCAGCCCTAACATTTCCTTTTACAGATTTCAAAAAAACTACAGCATTTTGGTGTGTGAGCTGGGAAAGCTTTTACTTGATTCAATGAACATTCTTTTGGTGCACCCTAGCTTCAAAGTATCGTAGGCCTGAAACAGCTGTATTGCAAAGCCTGACAGTCTCTAACTTTGATCCTTTCTTTAGTGCAGATAACAGAAACATTTGTAGGCAATCAATCTCTGAATTGGTGGATTTTATAGTGCTGTTTGCAAGCTTGCTTAAAACCATATACTTTTAAACAGAGCTATTAAGATGTACAATAGACATGCCAGGGTACACACAATTCTAAATGAAAGTTGAACTTTATTTGTGAACATAACTTTTTATACAAGCTAGCAAAAAGGACCAGTTATAAAATAATAAAAGCAGCTTACACAAAAATCTGCTATATTATTTAGTTTTGGGCTAGTTGTAAACAAAAATGATTTTCAGACATGCAATGTATAATTAAATCAAATGAGAACTATGTTTTTATATACCACAAGAATGCTAAATATTTTTAAGTAAGCATAATTTCATAAATATTCTAACTGGTCACCAAGACTGCTCTTTTCTAACATTAGAAAACTATCTAGCAATGCCAAACTGTATCATTAATAAACCCTAAGTAAAACAACTTTACAGTATGTTAAGCAAACTTAAAAATGGAACAGAGACCACATGTGTGTTTTAATGAATTGAAATAGGAAAAAAATCCCACTGATCAATAATGGTAACTAAACAAGAGCTTACCGAAGCAACTGAATAGGCTATTATATGACAAAATAAAATTTAAGGACTTGTGGTGACCCAAGGAGCAAGTAAGGGCATCTTTTCTTAATTGAATAGGCCTTGGAGAGTTCTGACAGGTGTTGTCACTGTGCTAAAATATCTCTTTTGTGTGAGGGCTACTAAGATTAACTTTAATTATGTCTTGCTCAGGGATAATTAGTAGGAAATACAGATCTTAGGATAGCAGTTCACATTCTAGGTTGTCTGCTGGAGCAAAACAGTGTGTTTTTCCAGTATAAATCTAATTGCACAAATAGACCTTTCAATAAATGATTGAATCTGAAGAAGAAAAGGTAAGTTTAATATATTGCAGTTTTTGAAAATATCTTCAAAAACCATTAATGGACATATTAAGAACAAAAGTTGATACAATGTGATAGTGGCAAAAAAAGATACACTCCAAATATTTTTATTTCGAGGAAACAAAAAGCACACAACAACCTATACAAACAAACAGCTACCAACTAGAGACACACAAAATGTAGAACAAAATAATTATGTTCAGCAGTGCAAACCTTAACCTTACATGATCCATAAATGATCATACATTATCTGTACAACGCAAAGTCATACAGGAAATAATCTAATATTCCAATATGCAATTCAGAGTGTCACTTTGCACCAGTGTTTATGACCACATTAAAATGATCTGCATTGCTCAGTTTACTATACTGAATCAAATTACAATGTAAGTTACAGTATCAATGGTTCTGTGGGAAATATTTATAAAAATACTTTATTGCTACAATATTGTAAATTAAGCAGATTGTGTAGAAGAAAAAAGTGTGAGATTGTGTTTTTACATACTGCTTTTGAAGGTCCACTCACTGGATCAGTTCGACTTCTAAAAAAGGGAAAACATGCTGTCAGAAACAACAAACATACTGTCATGAAAGAGAAATTCACCACCAGAAACCAAAAATGCATATTAAAACTGTACATAAAGAAACATTCCTCCAAAACCTACTTGACAAAGGCTCTGATCCTAAACAAACATTAACATTAAGTGTCTAGAAATACCTGTTTTCTAAGACTGGCATGCAAAGTTTATGGAAAAGGCCAAATCCCCACACCAAGAGCAAGGCACTCAATTTGACTAGACAGACCGAAAAGCAATAGGATGTGTGGACTCAAAGTGGGGGTCAAAAAACATCACCTGAGAGGAGTGTCTACGCTTCTGTGAAATTTATGAATTCTGCGACAAAGAAAAAAGGTCTGATTTTAAAAAAGGTTTTAAATAGATCCCCTGAATATTTTACATTTAGGAAGTTATATTCTTTGCAATACTGATGCATTAAAGGTAAAGGTTCCCCTTGCACATATGTGCTAGTCGTTCCCGACTCTGATGCATTACTCAATCCCTTAATCTAATTTGGGACAAAATTTGGGATATTTTCAAGTAAAAAGAACTCAACTGAAAGAAAGGATAATTAGATAATGAGTTTTAAAAGTAAACGACTACTCTTTGTAGTCCAGATGATGTTCAGTATGTACTTTAAATGCCATCAACGTGTATTTCCATATAAATTTTATATACATACAATATTTTCCACCTAAGCTAATTACCTTGATGATTCTTAGTATCAAAATAAAAGGTTTATAAATATAACTGCCTCACTCACATGGAAGTTTTTGTTGCACTTATGACTTGTCTCTTTAAGAATGTATCTTAGATGTCTTAAAGATGTACTGTAAAAAAATTGTCTTAGACAACATAGTACTCTAGTTCAAATGTACTGGGAAATCACTGCTGCTTGCCGTATCAATGATTTGTATGGACTCACAAGTCTTTTTTTTTCATTATCATGAAGAGTTTAGACCTTCTTTCTGATTTTATATGAAGTTTAGATCCTCATGACATCTAAAGTCAGAAAGCTGTATTTTAATCCTAAATTAATGAGAACAAGGGAATATTCAAAATGATGGTCTGATTTAAATTTTATTTTAAATCTGGATGGCGAAAATGAATGAATTTAAAAATGGAACCAAAGCTACTTTTATACAAGATAAGGTGAGGCAAGGGAGATCTCTAAAAAGAACCACAGTTCCAATGATGTAAGCAGAAACTAATATTTCCCCTTATGTTCTGAACTAGGCGAAATACAGGTAGTCCTTGCTCAACAACTGTTCAAAGTTACAACAGACTTCCACAGTTACTTATAACCCTGTTTCAGAGTTCCAATGACCACACAACTCACATTGATAGGCATTTGCAGCATTCCATGGTCATGCAACCATCGTTTTTGTTGGAGTTTTTTTTGGGGGGGGGGCTGATTCCACTATTTTTCCAACAAAAAATGCCCATTGAAGAAAATTGATTTGTTTAATGACTGCTGCAAAACAAAGGTTGTAAAATCAGGCATGGTCACGTGGTGACCTGTTTAGCCACTGCCATGACTTACATAATTCTGGTTGTAAATCAAGGACTACCTGTATGTCCAGGATTCAAAGCTTTTCAGCTGATACATTTTCTAATTACTGTAATAACAGCAAGATAAAGTAACTTTTAAAAAATTTAACCTCCACCCAAATTTCCAGTTCTTCATTTTCATTTTCAATTTTATTTTAGTGCTTGATGTTTCAGGTATATTAAAGAACTTGCAGCCTACCAAATTCAAGTATTTTTAGAAATAGAAGCTTCATCCTAACAGTACAAAGCAAAGCATGTAAGTTTTCGCACACAAGCCTGGTTTTACTTTGGGCAGCAAAAGGTCATAAGCTCTAGGATGTATTTAAAGCCCCAGCCCACAATTACACCTTCAAAGCTAATGACAGCACAAATATGAATCCTTTGTATTCTTTCTTAAAGGAATTGTCAAATACTGTGATATCGCTACATCTAAGTAACTAGATACTGAATTAACAAAATTTGCACCACTCTTTACTTAGATGTGCTATTCACAACTTATACCACTGGTTGTTATGATGAGCAACTTACTACTATACTATATATGTATGATCCCAGAGTAGGATTCTTTTTAACATACCGATAGGGTGCAAAGAATAATCCTCCCAGGCAAAATTCACCTGTATGCTGAGCTCCACTGCTCTTGCCAGTACTCCATTTCAATAGTTCAACTCAAAGAAGTTTAAGCCCCCAAACATCCTGAGCTTCTCCTATTCTAGGTAATCAGTCCCAAGGAATTTTCCTATAGCCTATCTTTTTATATTTAAACGTAGTAATATTTGCTCATAGTGAACTAGTTCATGTGTCTATAGTCACTAATTCCAAAGAGTCTGAAATAGGCAACAATTTTCAATTAGCAGATATATGTTACAATTAGAAAAAAAAATCTAGTTAGAACTATGGTCACTAAGACAGTCAAAATATAAAGCAACTCTATCTAGAGGATATTCAAGATAAAATATAGTGATTACAGATTAAGACAACAGAAATCTTGTATAAGTATCAAATAAGAACCCAAGCTTATTTCTTAAAAATCTTTTTAACACTTACATGACATATGTTTTGCTTGTACATTTTACTCCTCCAATAGGAATTCTTCTGACAATAACGGATGAATTCTTGGGAATCAGGGCATTATCATCAGTATATTCTAGGAGGAAAACACAAATACACTTGGCAGGAGTTCCTATTTGAAATGCAGAATTTCTCCCAGTAAGGCACCAAATTGCAGAAATTCTTGGCATAATCAGGCAGGGTAATTAACACCCTCTATTATGAAAAATAACTAATTGAATTAAAAAGTTATGTAGCCATCATAATGCACAGTCAAGGGGCTTTAACCTAAAAGTTTCTATAGATGTTTTGGTAATTTTGTCCCCAGGAAAGTGATAGTGCATCGCAGTAATCTAGGGAGTGATGGACAACAAACAAGAGACATACAGCTCCGAAATCACAGAATGCCAAGAAATAGAGAAATGTAACAATTATTTTAATATGGAAGCATTAACACCAGTCCTGCAGATACACCTACCCCAAACCAAGACTTCATCCATCACAGCCCTCAATGTGAGAAAAAAATTGTACAGTATTTCTAATCACCAAATGGCTGCTCATACTAGAACTAAAATAACTTCATCAATCCACATTTAACTATTCCATCTCTTTTAATTATACCGTTATATATATATGCCAGTTGTATTTCTGCTCTTATCTACTTCAGCCAAACTAATGAGGTAGAACGATTGAGACCTTTAACAAAGCATATCTAATTACAAGATAAGATGAATTAAAAGCAACATTTAAAATTAAGCTGGATGTTTAAAATCCTTACAGAATTCTGGAAAAATGAATTATAACAGAAATCAAAGATTTCCTCATGTTTTAATTGCATTTCATATTTGCTGAGCAGATTAGCCTTGCAAAATGTATCATTTAGTCAGTTACCTCTCTTGAAAGGGGCAAAGATAATTTAACAGTATTTTGGGGCTGGAACGGATCTGAGTAAAGAGGAGGAGTCAGGATTTAAAAGCAGAAGTGATAAAAGAAACAAACGTTAAGCAGAATGTTTCTGCATTCCCCCATTAACTTCTGGTTCTAATTGGGCCTCCTAATGATTTGATGATAATCAAATTTAATTTGATGATCATAGTATGGCAAACAGTCCTTTAGTATTTATGATCTATGAAGAGAAATCTATTTAATGACTTTGAGAAACAGAATAAATAACTGAAATATCTAGCCTGTACCTAGCTTTAAAACTTAAATCTATTTCCAAATTCTGATTCTATACGTTACAATTACTTTGAATAATGCTTTTATTAAAAAACAACTTTTAAAAACCTTAAATGATTTAAATAATTGTTCAGAAGTTATTCAAATTAATCTTTATCATCAATGATATGTTCAGGATAGGTACTTAATATTAATCTCTTCGTACTTGAAGCCAAGACCTGGCACCATCAATCTGATTTAAAAGAGGAAACTGAAAAAGGAAGTTACATTTTCCTTAACAATGATTTAGGTCTGACCACAAATCCATTAATTTACACTTAATGATTACAGCTGAAGAAGTATCTCTTCTTGCAATCATACCTGCTTTAACATCTACATCTCTGTGGCAATATTTGCATATCTTTAGTCTTTTTTAAAAAAAATACCAATACAGATAATTCTTTTTTTAGAATTCTAGTCTTAGAATCAGAAGTAAGAATTAAAGATACAGTATAAGAATAACAGAAACTGTTTACTGGACAGAGTTTTCTTTCCTTTCCCTTGTAAACGTTTATTCTTACATTTTCTGCATGAACTAAATATTTTGTATAGATAATGGGAAATGAAAATCATACACTGAATTTGGTAAGGCATAAATAGTGAAACCTGAGAAATGATTTAATTGGTCCTATCCCAAAGTCTTCTTCAATTCACATTTCTGGCAGCTTTACTTTAGCCTAAAAACTGACAGTTTGTCTAACTAAACTATTTACATTCAGGTTTAATATTAACCCCCTTTAGACGTTTCAAGGCAGAAAAAATCAAAACGTTATTCACGGAAATTCTTATTTAAGCTCCAACTCACTGTTAAAAGGCCTGTTAATCTTCGTGTCACCAAAGCACATTCTCGACAATATTTGTAGAAGTAAATCCGATAGGAATCTATTCGGGATATATATACACACCCGATAATGGCATTTTGGGTCCGTCTTCGGCCTATTCATGACATCATCCTGAATCCTTTATTCATTTAAAACACTCAAAAGTTACTGAGCTGAGCTATTCCTGGAAAACTTCAGGGCCTGAAAGGGGGGGGGGGTTCCCTTCCTGACTTTGGATCATTCTTTTTCCCTGCAGATTTCAGGTTTCTTTAGGGAAATATCTATCTATCTATCTATCTATCTATCTATCTATCTATCGATCGATCTATATCGTTGCCGACATTGTCGGCGGCCCAGCCACGTCCCGGGTCCGAGACGGGCGGCCACAGAAGGAACCGGTCCAGGAAGGCGCCCATCGCGGGGAGCAGCGGGCCGGGACTCGCGCGGCCGCCCTCGCCACCTCCCGTCCCCGCCGGGGCCTCAACCGTCTGGCGGACAAAGGCTCCGTCAGCTCCCGGTCTGAGGCGCCCGCCACGTGCCCGCCCGCCCGGCCTACCTTCTTTGGTCTGGGCGTTGGTGATCTGCAGGTCGCAGTCGGCCGCCTTGAGCTTCTCGCGGCCCATGATCTGGCGCTTGAGGTCGCAGAGCGAGATGTGGAGCCCGTCGAAGGTGACGGTGTCATAGTTGAGCTTCGACGAGAACTTGTAGTGCACGCAGGACATGGCGGGCGGGCGGGCCTCCCCTCCTGGGCTCCCTCAGAGGCCGCCTCGCCCGCCGCGGCTCCTGTCAGGCGCGGCGCTGGGCCGGTTAGGCCTCCAACATGGCCGCGGAAGCGGCGGCTCCCTCCTCCTCTTCCTCTTCCTCCTCCGCTCTCGGCCTCGCTCTCTTCTCCTCGGCGGCGGCGGCAGCAGCGGCTCGTCTCGCTTCCTCCTCCTCCTCCGGCGTCGTCGTCCCCCGTCCTCCTCCTCCTCCTCCTGCTCGGCGGATCGCAGCCTCAACGGCCTCCTCGCAACGGAGGCGGCAACGGCTCTGAGGCTTCGCT
>JANHZT010006539.1:25802-44840 GCA_032468215.1 Stegonotus admiraltiensis
TGGGGTGGTTTTAAAAAGTGGGCCAAATTTATTTAATATTTCTTAACTTGTTCTTAACTTTTGTATTATATGTTTTAATTTTGGCTGTTCACCGCCCTGAGTCCCGTTGGGAGAAGGGCGGTATATAAATTTGAATAAAATAAAAAAATAAAATTTGCTGACTCTGTAAACTGCTTAGAGAGGGCTGTAAAGCACGGTAAAGCAGTATATAAGTGTAAGTGCTATTGCTATTAATGAGGGTCACTGGTGTTAATAGAGGGGAGCTTGCTGAAGAATTCTTCTTTTTTGGGGGGGGCATGGTGTAATGAATAAAAATGTGCCTAAAATAATTAAGAGGCCTGTTTGATATGTCCTGGGAGTTTTATTTATTGCCTTGACATACATTAGTGCTTGATACAAACAGGGAGAAGATCCAGTTTATTCGGACTGAAGGAACACCAGGGCTAGTACGGTTATCCAGTGATGCAGATCTTGTTATGTTATTAAGGTAATGGATACTTACTGCAGACTGAGTATCTGTGATGCATTTACTTTAGCAAATTTTTACACTTTGATAATTGTCATGTATCCATTTGATCAAATCTTAGTTTTTCCTTTCATGCATAATTATGGGATTTTGTGATGGGATTTTTTATAGAGCATTTCTATATTTGTATGGTTCTCATTATGCATCAGAGGGCTCCCCAATCCCCTAAAGTGTTAATATCATTTCTGTAGTCCATTCATTTTTCTCAGACTGACACTTTACCGGAGCCTCCCCCACCACACCTTCCCTCACTCTGTGTAGTATATAGTATTATCAACTGGGGTATTACATTGCTGGCCTACATGTTTTTCTGCCCTGCAGCTCTTCTGTGTGTGTTTTAACTTGTAGCATATTGTTATCATTTGTAATTTGTGCTTTTTAAAAAAGGAGAGGAGTGATGTGTAGATGCTGCTTTGAGCAACAGGGACCTTTTCTGCCTTGCATATTAATTGGAGCCAAGCTGGAGCATATCCGAGCACACTTGCTCATTCATAACTCTCAGGGTCTTAGACTTACTCTGCCATGAAAACACACCCACTGTGTAATGTTGCCTCTGATATATTGCGGGGGTGCCCTTGCAGAACTTTCATGCCATAACACAGTGTGTTGCTTGTATTCAAACGCTTGCATAATACTGTTCTTTAGGTTTTTTTCCCTAAATTCATTTCAAACAAGACATTTGCTTTGTTTTGAAAGTTATTCTTTTATAGCAATTCTGGGAATATTCATCTGTCGGGAAACACATTCCTCAATGGACCTGTCATTTTTATGGCTCTGAAGGATGATTATGTCAGAAGCATTAATTGTACTATTTTAACATACTATCTTGAAGGCTTGTGAATAATATGTTATCAAGACAAACCAGGACTGTTTTAATAGATCACTCAATGTGTTTTACATCTTTAAAAAATACTACGATCAACATTTTTTAAAATATCAATTATTTTTGAACCTGTGCAGTGTTGCTTTATTTCTACATGTATTTGCAAATGGAGAAAATATATTCTCCCCTACTTCATTAACTATTTACCTTCAGGCTAAATTGTAAAACAATTTGTCTCGTGGAAAGAGGCAATGCCTCTCAAAATCTTTTGCTTACGTTCTGTCATAATAGCCCATTGTTTTTAACATTAAACAAAGTGACAATCTGGGAACCTGTGAGAACTCCATTCACGACACATTTCCACTGGCTAAAGAAAGCAGTTTGATGGTTTTCACTGTTTCCTTTCTTTTCTGCAGTCTTATGCTCTCCCATCTGCTCCAAAGTGTTTTGAAATAGCTACTGTAAGATTATAGCTCCAGTTCAGGGCACTCTTGGGGAAAAGTGGACAAAATAGTTTTCTCCCAACAGATGCCTCAGCTGGATCAAAGACTTTCCGTGAATGAGAATGGCCTTCCATTCAAAGCAGTTTAGCAATTTAGCATCCAAGCAACAAAGTCTGAATGCCATATTTCACATTAGAAATGCAACTGAAGTAAAGCATTTGGAAAATCTTGCAAGATAGAAACAGTTCCATTGGAATGTTCAGTTCCATTGGAAAGCATTTGCAGTAAGCAATCAAAGGAGCAGTGCTTTACTTAGCAAAACTTGTGTTACATGCAAAGTAAGAGAGAGCCTTGCTTTTTAGGACTGGATTATTTTCCCTCACCTTCCCCCTCCCTTAAGAAGGCATATGGAAGACATTTACTGGGCTGAAAGCTACATGGATTTAGCACAGAAGGGGAAAGATACATAAAACATTGCTTGTGGGCTCCATATTTTAAAAAATGGCATAATTTAATTTTATTTACTTTCTAATGAGTGCACATACTGCTCATTTTAACAGCTGCAAGTGACTTATCAGTGTATAAACGTAACATATGAAATTCTACAAACCTTTAAAATTATAAAACATTAAAACTAAACCTTGAAATAAATTCTAAAAAAGCCTAGAGAAAAAAGTATATTTAAAGAAGTCTCCTTTACCTTTTCATAAAATACAATGAGGAGGCCTACCACATTGCAACTTATTTTACAATTATGCACAAAAAGCAGAGTTAGCTGTTGGCATTACATATTTCTGGTGGGACACACAGAAGTATTTGTGTGTGTAGTCTGAGCAGCAAAGCATAAATGTTTTAGGTCAGTCGTTCATATTCCATGTAGCTATAGAGACAATGGCAACCTGATAGCACTTTAGAACAAATAAAGATATTTCCAGTGGAAACACTTGGAACAGGGAAGTTACGCTTAAACCTTTTAATTTTTTTCACTTGTAGCTTTTGACATTTTCAGATGCAAATGTGCAGTCTTTCAAAGAAATCAACATGGTGTTGTTTGGTGCATATAGGAATATATAATATTCCTACAAAATATCACATGTGGCATAGCCAAATCAATCTGCATATCTGCTTTATTTTTGCTTACTTTCTGCCTAGTTTATTTGAAGAGGAAATTATGTCATATGTACCACCACATGCCTTACTTCATCCCAGTTATTGCCAGTCACCACGTGGGTCCCCTGTGTCCTCTCCTCAGAACTCTCCAGGTGAGCTCTATCGTAACTGCTTTCAGTGTTTTTAGATGGTGAACCAGGTAAGGTTTCTTCTTGCCTGGTTTCAAGGCCTGCCTTATGAAATGCAGGAGATGAATGTTTTGATCTTAAGATTAAATGAATTCTTTGCTGTTTACTTCAGACATTTACATAACATTTCTCAGAAAGATGGTTTTGAAAAATGAAGAAAACTTATTTTACATTGTGGAAGTAGCAGTTTTTCTGCCACTAATATTACAAAAAAAATTAAGGGAGGACTTAACATTAACTATTTTTAGATCTCTTTTGTACACAGGAAGAATTTAAACGGTGACTGGAGTATCTTCTTCCATCAGTGGAAGATGATATCCTGGGACAAGAATAGTCCAAAAGAACACATTGAGGCATAATTTAATTAAATTATTAGGCTTTGTAAAATGGATTTTGACATTCTGTTTGATGCATACCTATGTATGTATACAAGTCACCCTTTAAGATGATTTCTTAGGCATCATTTCCTAAGGATGCTGTATTAGAAATCTTTATACAATAAGAAAGCACTAAAATATGGAATAGAATTCATTCATTTTTAAATATTTATGTGTCTATGCTTTTTTTGGAAATATCAATAATGCTAATTTTAATAAATAGTTTTCAGTCTAACATAATTTCTTGAATTAAGTTATATATTAACCTGATAAGGATCATTTTATTAAAAAATTGATAATTTATATTGGAGCTTTATGCAGCTAAATACAATTTGTTTTATTTTTCTGGGGGGAAAAAACCCTCAGCACCTTCTGTTAATTACCTATGACTTGTTACACAATTGAAATCGTTTGTGTGTTTTAATATGAATGATTAATTAATCTCTTGATTCACTTCATAAAGGAAAGAAGTTCATCACAGAGCTCTTTTCCCAGTCAAACAGTTTGATGCTCCAATTTAGATTACACAAATAACCATAAAATTACTTGATTATTTATAAAATGCTAACTTATCAGCATGCAAAAGCATGTGCATGCAGTACTTATAATGAGAGAAAGAGAGACATATATAATATGGGTAATTTATTTTAATAACAACTCCATTCTTTTGTTATTCTTACGATGGAAATAATTGCTTTAATTGCTCAGGAAATTCTTGACAGCGCCAGCTGATTTGTCGTAAGGACTTGTCATGTGCTGAAAAGATAATTTAGGAGCATTTCATCTAATGTAAAATGAATCTTCCCAAGTCAGTTCTCAAACTAAGAATTTAAATAGGTCCTGAATAATGCCAATAAAAGTAAACAATTAAAAAAAATAATTGCAGTCATTCTACAAAGTAGCAAATATATGTTATAAATGCATATCTCAAAAGTATTTCAGTTTTACAGAGGTGGAGTTCATGAGAAAAAGGAGTTACCTCTCCTTGTCTACTGGTTTGAAGGAGATGAGAGAGCTGAGTACCTTTGGAATAAAAAGAAAGGGGTTAAAGAGAAAAAGAGGAGGGGTGAGTTGCTTAGTCAAGCAGGAATCCTTATTTTGGGGGGGTGGGGAAGCCATGTACTTGGGGAAATTAGCAAATTAAAAGAAAACGAAATCAAGATTTCACTTCAGGCTTTGGGAAATCATTAATAAAATGTAAAGTAGAAAGAATGAAAGAAGAAATCTGTTTTCTCTTTTCCTTTCTGGATAAAGAAAAGACAGAAAAATAAGTTTCTTCAGCATATTAATAATAGACAGAATCTCTCAATTATTAACATAACCAAAAGGCTTTATTTTAAGTGACTGAATTTGGCAACATCAGCAGGACCTGATCATCTTGTATTATGGATATTCTGATATTGTCTCCAAGGTAACTCATTTAG
Organism: Stegonotus admiraltiensis; assembly: GCA_032468215.1. Lineage (NCBI taxonomy): Eukaryota > Metazoa > Chordata > Lepidosauria > Squamata > Colubridae > Stegonotus > Stegonotus admiraltiensis. The sequence goes on from JANHZT010006539.1 coordinate 30,694, forward strand.
TCCAATCCCTCACTCAGTGCACTCTGTTAAGCCATTAACTCTGAGAAAGAAAGAAAGAAAGAAGAAAGAAAGAAATTAGGTTAGTTCAGCATAACTTTTAGTGACAAATTCCTGGTCAAACAAATGATGTCCCCAAATTAGTTTCTTTCTTTCACATTCAATATCTGAAGGTGATATTTTCTTCAACATAAGACAAATGTAGGAATTTTGTGTCTCTGTGCTTTTATGTATAGATATACAATCAGATATCATTTGTTTCTTTATTCATTTATTCATCACATTTATTAATTACAGCAGAATATAAAAATACAACCATTACAAAATATAAAAATGAAGAACTATCAAATGTTTAAAATATATAAACCACACATAGAGAGTAAAAATATCAATCAGAATGAAGCTAAGAATGTCTCCAGTTCCCTGGGACCCCCCTAGGCCTGGTGACATACTTTGGTTCTGAGGGACTTTCAAAATGGTATTTTTGGAACTAATCTCTGTGTGTGAACGATATCAAGTACAAAAGAAAGTCTGGGCAATTTCAACTCCAATCAAGTGATACATTCTAAAAGGAATCAATAGCTGTTTCTATGATGGATTCATTATTTTTATCAACATGGTCAACTCCTAATACTGGTGCAGTTCTGAATTCTCTTCTAAGTAGCTTTTGCTATGGGAAAAAATGAGAAAGAAGCATAAATTAAATCCTTCAGGATATACATTGTAGAATTCCATAGCTGACTGGTTAATGACCTTCCTTCTGGCAGGAACAAAGATTGGTAATTAAATTATATTTGCCTACTTCCCTGATTGTCAAAATGACATCACTGATGTAGATATCATACTGCTAACTCTGTCATTGTTACCAAGATGCAGCAATTAACAGCACAAATGAGGAGGTGTGGAAAGGACGTGTGCACACTTTTGACAGTCATGCAGCTTGTTTGGAAATGTCAGTTTTGGGTCACCTAAATGTTGTTTATTCCCTACTACTGCCAAAGGGAATCTGAAGGCAACCTGTTTTTTGGCCAACTCGGGTCCCTTGCCAGCCAACCAGACCTATCTGCTCACCTTTTAGTGCATAAGGGTACCAGCTTCACCATAAGAATAAGCTGCCAACAGCATCTTGGTTCTTCTGGCTTACCCAGAGTATTGAGGTTACCCAAATGTTGAGCCCAGTTAGGGGTACAGCTTAGGGAGGATGGTAGAAAATCAGGTAATTCTGCACATAGCATCCTTTGAAACACAATTATAACTGCACAATAATCACAAGATGTAATTGACTAGAAATGCAGTCTCTCACAGGACTTACAACTGTTGCATGTGCATTATCACGTGTCATTACGTAAGATAAGCAAGCCAGGAAAAAAATATGTCACATGGAATACCTTACTGCCACAATTATAAATCATATATATTTCATGTTATAAGTATATTATTTTGACTGTTCACCGCCCTGAGTCCTTCGGGAGAAGGGCGGTATAAAAAACTAACTAACTAACTAAATAAATAAATAAATATATCAACAGAGCTGCTGTGGCGCAGTGGTTAGAATGCAGTACAGCAGGCTACTTCTGTTGACTGCTGGCTGCCTGCAATTGTGGAGTTTGAATCCCACCAGGCTCAAGGTTGACTCAGCCTTCCATCCTTCCGTGGTCAGTAAAATGAGGACTCAGATTGTTGGGGGCAATATGCTGACTCTGTAAACTGCTTAGAGAGGGCTATAAAGCACTGTGAAGAGGTATATAGAAGTTCAGATGCTAATGCTATTGCTATTGTATCAACTACAGCAGGGCGTCAAACTCATGGCCTGTGAGCCAGATCCGGCCCATGGGATGCTTGGATCTGACTTGCAGGGCTGGCCTGGAAATAGCAAAGGACCAGCCTGTGGTGCCTCTGCTGGAAAAATGGGCTGCAGGGGGTCACACATACCGCCCTCCCCATTTTCAGCCTGGATAGTCTCCTGCAGCACTCTGCCGGTGAAAACAGGGCACAGGGAGGCTGTGCACGGCCGCACTGCACCCCATTTTGGCTGGTAGAGTGCTGCAGGAGGCCATCCAGGCTGAAAATGGGGCGTGGGGAGCCCCCTGTGCCCCATTTTGGCTGGCAGATTGTTGTAGGAACCATCTGTCCCATCTCCCGTCCATCCCGTCTCCCCATCTAGCCCACGGAGGACAACTACAATGCTGATCTGGCCCTCGAAGAGATCCAGTTTGACCCCCCCGAACTACAGAAATGTCTGCTTGGGGTTGTCCCTATATGTTTAAGCAAACTGTTTACAACCTAGGGCAGTAATGGTGAACCTTTTACTTACCGAGTGCCAAACAGGAAGCACTTTGTGCCCTGCGTGTCTCATGTGCCATCTGTGGTAACACGCGGTTCCTCCCCACATGCTGTGTGCGCAACTGCACCATCTGAGCATGTGCACAGCTTTTGTGCATGCGCACTAGCACACGCTGCATGCACAATCTCACCATATGCGCATGCGCACAGCTTTCATGGGTGCAATGGGCACGCACAAATGCTGTCTGCGCATGCACACACAATCTGGCACCCATGCGCAAACACACGTGCATGCACAGGAGAGCTCCGAGGACCAGCTGGGTCCCCTGAATTGCACGCATATGCACCAGAGGTGCGTGCATGTGCAGTTTCAGGTGAGCTTGGTGACGGCTCGCATGCCCGGAAAAATGGCTCTGTGTGCCACTTCCAGCACACGTGCCATAGGTTCACCAACACGGACCTTGGTAGGGACTAATACACCTAGAATAGTCTTCTCCACCTGGTACCTCCAGGTATATTGGGACTGAAACTACCCAAATTCGTCAACCAGCCATGGAGAATTGTTATTAGTTATAGTCCCAATCTATCTAGAAAAGTCTTTTAAAGATCTTTAGGGATGTTTATACCCTTATGGGATGCTTAGAAAATACCCATTGTTTGGGGGAAATATAATTGCCCGTTTGTTTTTATATTTACTATATACTACCCATAGAATTGTCTGTTGTGGGGCATCATGCATGCATTTTAGTTAATGCATTTAAAAGTGCACATGGAATTAATCTCTTTATGTATATCTTTCATCATAAAGAATGATTGCAAAGTTGAATGTGTTGCCTGCAATTTTGCATCTTACTTTAGCATTTAATGAATGTAGATAACAGCTTTCTTTTCTTGAGGCAAGATAAGATCACAATTTTTAAAGTATCATTGCTTGTAGTGTGCAAATTTTCTCATAACTATCTATGCAGTACATTTCGTTCCTATAGTTTACAACCCTTTTCAGCCTTGAATATAAGATCCTGTTAATTAGGTCAACAGGCCTAATTCTATTTCACACTTCCCAAGCAGATCATTTAAAGAAGTTCACAAATATGAACCATAGCAACCCTTCACTATTGCTCCATAGTAGCAGCTGGTGTTTGGGCATGCTGCGTGGGATTTTAGAGTTAGCAACCTGTCCTCAGGACTTGTAGTCCTTGTTAATTCAAGCCTCTATGAATCAATCCTTTTTGGATAGATGGCCATCATCAGATATAACATCATTAGATACAAGTTTCACAGTACAAAGAACTTACTTTTATCACTTCAGAATTCAATTTTAACAGTAGCAAATGATCTCAAGTCATATAATTTATTAAGTATATTTTTTTTTGCCAATGTACATCATTTTGCATTGGCTTAAATTGGACTGCCTTGGCTATTTTGAGAACTGTTCACAATGCTGATTTGATTTTAATAAATGAACAGTGTCATAAATAAAATTAGCCACATTACTAGTTATTCCTAACTAATTAAGGACTCCCATTCTCAGTATTGATGCCTTCGAACCTGGCTTTGACCATACCACCAATCTGAAAATTGTATCTGATTTCTGTCCTTTAGCCAGTTTCCATTCCAGGAAGTCACCTCTCTTCTATTCCCGTGACTGCTGTTCAAGAGCCCTTGGTAGTATAAATGAGAAATGATACCAAGGTTAAAGAAATATATATATATATATATAATCTTGAGAAAAGTGGTGTCTCTTCAAAACCACTTTAAGCTCTCTGAAGAACTATTGTCTAAATTTTTACAGTACTGTCATATGGATATCTGCAGAGAAGTAAGTCTCATTGATTTCATTGAAAATTATCCCTTAAAATAGCTTTTCCAACTATCGACTTAGACCATTGGGAGTTATGGTTCAACCTACACGTAGGGCGTCAGACTGGAAAAAGCTGTTTTAGGAAGCGTGCATAAATGTGTAGCCTGAGATCTGCTTCTACCTCTTGTTAATATTCCTGTTTCTCCACTCCTCCGCACCCAACATTATTACAAGTCTGAAGTCACTAATGCTCTTTCCCTTACAGCTATCCTATGCCCTTTTGGCAGTGATGTGTCTTTTCTTTTTAACAAATTAGAAGTAGCTAGGGTTATTTAATACCAATAGAGTTACAGAGTTAATCTTCGGAGGCACTACTGAAAAGTCAGATTTCATGTTATAAGATCTTTCTCTCCCTTCCTAGTGTGACCTGTGAAAAATAATTGTATGGCTGTTCTCTCTTTCTCTCTGTGGTGGTGAAGGAGAAATAGTGGGAAAGCAAGGGTGGATTATAAATGGATGACAGCATTGTCTGAATATTCTTCCCAATAAATGTCTGTGGATGAAGCATAATCAATCTGATTTTGAAGTGTTTTCCTATTATGACCTTATACATAATAAATGTTTCTGCCCAAAATTTGACTTTTCCATTTTGGATTATAAACAAAGGAGTTTGTTAGCTGTGATATTTCACTTTGGCTGTAGAACTATTTCCACTTATGAGATGTGGTAGCATGCTTCAAAATCTAAGAAAGTCAAGAGGCAAAGGAATTATACAAAGAAGCTGAAATGAAGATATCAAGGAGACTGTTTGAAAGTAAAATATATTTGATTTATTTAGATCAGCTTGTTCATCATGTCAGTCACTTCTGTGCTTTAAACGTTTAAGCTGACAAAAGACTAAAATAGGAAGTGGGTTTACTAAAGTTTCCTCTAAAAATACCAGTTGTGGATTTATTTACCTGCTTTGCTTACAAGTTTCAGTAACTGCAAATGTGGTTGTATACATGATAAATGTAGGGGATTTTTTTTGCACTGACATCTCATTTGATAAACGCAAGATTTGAAAGTTAGCTTTCAAAGCTAAACATGAGTTTTGTTATGAACCACTTATATCAGAAGCAAACAGCAGTTTTCTGAGAGCAGAAACTATTAATTCATTACTGTGTTTCATTGGAGTTAACTATTTCAATAGTTGACTAGAAATAAATCCAGGTTTGAATTTTTAAAGAAGCAGCCATGCTGTTTTTCAAGCAATGAATTCAAAAGTACGTTCCTGTGATTTCAAGTTAGGAAGTATGTTACTGAAGCATAGTCTTTTTATAGCAATTTTTTTGCATGTAAAGGGTATAAATCCTATTCCTACTTGTCTGGTAATCTGGGGCTTTCTTCTCAATAAACCACTTTCAGAGTGTGAAAGTTTCTGATGCTCATATATTTTTTTTTCTTACATGCAGAGATCTGTGTGCTTTTAGTTTAAACAGAGATTAGGCTTGTTAATAACAGTGGTTGAATTCAAGACACGTGACTTTCATTTTTCCACATGATGGTTAAGGAAGAAATTATTTTCATCTGTTTTTCAGCTAAATTAAATTTTACGACATGATAGATCTATGCAAAACAAAACAGTCCCTTTATGTTCTTTGTCATTCTGGTTCTTTTAGTAGCTTATAAATATTTAAAATCACCCACACACTAGAATTGCAATGAGTTGAATTAAGTTTTGTGAGGTTTGTTTTCTAGAACTAATTCATAGTAAATGAACAATATTTAAAAGTTCTACCTAATCATCTTATATCCCCCCCCAATAAAACACATTTTTAAAATATAAGTCACTATGTAGTTTACCTCTATGCCATGATTTATCTTTTTTCCTCATACATGATGCAATGTGATATCATTATGCAGCTTTACATCATTATGTAACTTTTATTTACTTTTTTGGTGATATTTTAATAAAAACTTGTTTTATGACTGTGGTGCAGGTACCCAACGTGCTAATGCCCGTGCTCCTGCTCCTTATAAAAGAGACTTTGAAGCCAAGCTGAGGAATTTCTACAGGAAGTTGGAGACTAAAGGATATGGACAAGGCCCAGGGAAATTGAAGTACGTAGATACTAGATAATTTGTTTTGCTATTTAAAAGTAAAAGAGCTTATACAGCACCTGTTGGAAAGATTTTAAGGCAGCTGGTATTTTCCTGAACTTGCATGGCTGGTTTAAGTTCTTCCTGACAAATGCTGAATGTGCTATGTCTACTGCCTATCACAATTTGCTTTTGAGTCCAGATCCCTATGCAGCCTTAGTGGCTAACAGAATGTACTTATTGCTATCTAGAATGAAAGGATTTCCATATATATATAATATTAAAAAAACATTTGGAAGGAAGAACATAAATGAAACCCGTATAGTATAATGGTTAGCCTTTGGGACAGAATGTAGGAAAGCTATATGTGCTTTGTGTTTGGGATTAATTTAGCCATTAACTCTGCAGACATACTGCAGGACTTTCGATATATCTTCTTTAAAACAAAGATCTGCTATAGAAAACTGAATTTGGGTAAAGAAATTGCAATAACTAAGGATTGCTTCACTTTTCTTCCTTCCACTGTTTTCTAACCAAAATAAAGTTCCATTCCAAGCTGCTCCCCATTAACTCATATTTGCTCTTCTCCTGGTTCGCCTCACAAATATGTGCTTTAACTAAGAGGCTGAAGTGAAAAAGTGAGACAAATGCAACAAATTTATAAAAACTTTTAAAACAATTTATATTCTCCCTTCTGAGTTTAATCCACATTATATAAGCATTTTGACTATAGATTGTCCAACTATGTATAAATATGTCAGAAGGGAATTTCTAAGAAACATGAATATTATAATTGCATTAATGTGTAAATCAGATGATTATTTTTGCTCAAGAAATGGCTTACCAAGTATTTAGTCCTCTCTATTGCATCCCTCTTTAATATTGGAATTTAATTTTGCCTTGTCTATTCGGTAATATTTTATTGATGCACTAGAATATGCATATTAAGGATATTTCAAGACATTGAAATTTCATGAATCTTTGTCTGTAGTCTAGTAGTCCTGCCTCTATCTTGTTGATGCATATACAGTAGCTGAAGGGAGGGTCATTATAAGCTGAATATAAATACATAACCACTCAGGAAAGATAAATATCATTATGAATGTATGTGATTTGATTTGATTTGATTTGTTTCATTGTAAAGATTAATTATCAGAAGAGACCACTTGCTGGAAGATGCCTTCAATCAAATTATGGGTTATTCAAGAAAGGATCTACAGAGGAATAAACTGTATGTCACATTTGTTGGAGAGGAAGGGTGAGTAGAAGGAAGTGACTACCAACAGCATATTTAATACATGCTTTGTTTTGCAGCTGTGTGCAGATATTTTAGTGCGCTCTTTGTGGTCTAGAGCAGAAATGAGGAAGATTTACTGCCAGGAAATGCCTTTTATAAGCCTAGAACCTACAGCTGTTCAGATAGTGTTGATTTTCTGACATGTGAGTTCTTCAGAAAGCATCACATTGGCAGATATTGAGCTTCTACTAAATATGCTCTGATAAGATGCTGCACTGCCAACTCTCTCTGAAATTTAAAAAAAATAAGAAGATGGCTTTGAAGAACTGGACTGGATTTACTAGCTATTTTAGACATATGATTGATGAAGGTTGATATTCACTCCTTAGATAATTTGGGTAAAATTGAAGTTGTTCAGCATATAGTCTCACATAATTGCAAACATGTAAGGGAGGGATGAAGTTCCCTCCATCACACATCTATATTTATTGGCACTGCTAACATTCGTGCATTTGAGTTTTAAAATCATGAAACTTCTAAATTATATGGGCAGCAGCCCTTCACAGGTTTTACCTCTTTTCTTACCACCCTCCCATTATGCAGTGTAAAAGTTTAAAGTGAAGGCTTGTTCATGCTTCATCATCCTTCTATACTTAGAAGTGTCAACCTTCCATGCTTAGAGGAAGAGGAACATTTGCTTTTATGATTTTGTTTGGATGATGTTTTATGACTCCATAGATGTGATGTTTTGACAACTCTTTTACTTTGTGAGTTGCTTGGAGTCTTACAAAGTGGGAGCATAGAGATAAAGACAAATAAATAAAACCATTTTGTACATTACTTTATTATGTTGGCACCAACTTGTTTTAAACAGATAATGCTAGTCCTGTCCAAAATCTTGTTCTTTATAGGAAATAAGAATTGTGCCATTTTGATATTATTTAATAAAAACTGAATGTTATTTTAGAATGTACCAATTAGTCCAGGTATTTATATAGAAAATAATACTTAAAAGAAAGTGTTCTTGGAAACACAAAGTAGAAGCTACTGTGACTCATACCTGCAGTATTTTATGGACAAGAAAGGCAAGATGAACTCCAAGATAATTTAAAAAGATGTAAATGTTAGGAAACATCCAGAAATAGCAACACTATGAGTAAAATGGCTAAACTCTGAAATAGCATATTAACAATTCCTGTGAACGTGATGACTGTAGAAGGGGAATCATATGAATGAATCTGGGAAAATTTCTCCCAATTAATACATTTTATTAAAAATCCTAAGCTCAGATGCATGGAGTGGCTAACCTGATATATGATATAGGACAGGTTGGTCTAACTCCTCCCTTCTATCCCCATCTCATCCTAAATTTGTTACCGAGGAAAAGTGCTACCATTCTTGCCTTGATTTCAGTAAATGTACTCAAGCAGTTAAATAATTTTCTTAAGGAAACATGGCAGCAAAACTTAATTTTGCAAATAGCATTTATATAAATTAACTGTGTCTATATTTACTATTTTTCAGAAGAGGTGTTAATGATAAAGCATCTAAACATAAAATAGCCCAATTTGTTTAAAATATTAGTCAAACAAATCACAGAACTTTTAAAAGGTTTCCACCACATTTCAACTTTTGCTTGTTTGGTTTGATAAACTGTTTGAATATTCCAACAGCGATCACTAATTTCTTCATGACCAAATTTTTAGAAACAATGTAGATTCAAAACATGCAGAACATCTCTTTGCTGGAGTGAGATTATTTTTAGGTGACATGTGTATGTTTTAATAATTAAATTGTGTATTCAAGAAGTAATTTGTGAGGTGTGGTATTAGCATGCTTGAATAGTAAACATATGCCCTTGCAGCTGTTGTTGCAAATGTTGCTTGTAATCATTCTCAATGCAAAGCCTTTGGATATACAAGAAACTTGGGTGTCAGAATCTCTTGTAACACATAAACGATTCAACAGGCAACTAATTAAACAGTTGTATGAAATTTGCTAGATGCTAGAATTAAAATGTATGTGTTGAGGGACATGATGGTGAGGAATACATGTAACCTCTAATAACTATAGCTTTGTCTGGATTTCCCCCCCTTGGTGTAGGTGATTTCATTCATCAATGTGGGGTCCTGCTCATCCAGGATGTTATTTTGTGTGGTCTTTTGGTTCTGGGACATAAGAGAGTGCAGGAATTTAATGCTGTTCCTATCTGCACTTTCAATTAGGGCCAAACCTTAAAGGAATTTTAGATGAAATAGGTTGGAGAGGTTTTACCTTTTCTATACTTTCTGGTTCCTTTTGGGGGGCTGGACAGGGTCTGCATCCCAACCAACTATTGGGCAGGATCCATTTCAGGTGTAGGCAGGCATCCCACTTCGCTAAAAAAGAGAAGGGGTCTTGGTGGGTCTTAAAGGTCAGTCCATCTTCATAGCCTGAGAGACAGAATAATCTGTGACATCATCTCAAGTTGAAAGGTTCAAGATTTTGTGCCATGTCCTAAACCAAAGAGGATGCTGGGCATCAGGTGAGCGTCATAATAATTGGATTTGATGCTTAGGGTCTCAGTGTAAGTTGTCACCAATAAAGGTAATGGCTAACTTAACTCTAATTATGGTTATGCAGTGTTCATATTTTTTAATAACTCTTGTTTCATGACAAGTAACATGAGCATAGTGTGGTTCAGGAAGGGAGGTAATACTATATTTCTGTGCGGTGACACTAAAAAAACTGTACAAAGCAACCAATACTTCTCTCAAAAAATGTAATTGTTTTTATGTAGTGCTTCTGCCCTAATACTTTTGTGCTTGAGGAGGTTGATTACAAGATATATATCCATAAACAATGTAAGCAAAATGTAAAACAGGCTGAATTGCAACAAACCTTCTGAAAATATTGTCAAGAAACTCCTGTAAGAATAGGATTTCCCTCTTCCCTTAAATATTTTTACAGAATTTATAGCTGCAATCTAGAAAAAATTCCACGTAAAGAGTTCAAACTCAGTCAAGATCATAGAAAAACATAGAAAATCTCAATTACAAACAAAATACATAAATCAATAACTGAGTTTAAACATGTCTATCATCCAACATAAATAAATAATAAAATAAAACTAATAAATAAATAAATTTAATAAATAAGAAAACAAAAACAAATTTAAAAAGTTAAATGACAGACTTGATGGACCACTGGGTCTTTTTCTGCTGTCTATGTTTTCTATAAATAATATAAGATAAAAAATGATAAAGGTTTCCCTGTCAGTCATATCTGATTCTAGGGCACAGAACTCATCTCTGATTCTTGGCCAAGGGAGCCAGCATTACCAGAAGACAATCTCCATGGTCCTATGGCCAGCATAGCGATATATGTCAAAGACATACACGACACTGTTACCTTCCCACCAAAGTGGTACCTATTAATCTACTTGCTTTCAAACTGCTAGGTGGGGAGGAGCTGGGGCAAGTAATGGGAGCTCAGCCCAGTTGTGTGCAGTCAGATCTCAAACCTAGGCTGTCAGCTCTAGCTGACAAACACAGCATCTTTAACCACTGAGCCATCATGCCCTGAAAAATACTATGTAGTACTATATAATACCATGTTGAATTATATAATAAAAATAGGAAGGAACACTGTAAACTCCTGTCCAAAATGTGGGATGTAAATTAAACAAATATACCAATATAAAATTAACTCCACAAAAATTCCCTTCTGCCACAAACTTTATAACTTTGATCAATTAGCAGCTATTTAATATAGCATTTAACAGATCATTTGGACAAGTGGGAAAGCAGGACAATAAGAAAGGTTTTTTTTCCTTCAGAAAAGAGTAGATGATCCAGAAGAAAAATAAGTATAGGAGCCTAACAATGCAAAACAATCTGCAACAAATCCCAGAGAGAGGACAAGAGATAGAACAGAAGGAAACATTGATATATACTACTGTGTTTCCCCGAAAATAAGACCCTGTCTTATATTTTTTTGAACTCTGACCTTATTGCCATGCACTCAAAAGCCCGATTGGGCTTATTATCAGGGAATGTTTTTTTTTTTTGGTGGGGGGGGGAACAGGGTAGTAATAGTATAGAGCACACTACATGGGCAATTGTAATAGTGATAATATACAATGAGAGAAAACCTTTTAATAGTAATAGTGTAGGAAACATATATGTCTCTGTGTGACTCTGTGTATAACATAAAGCAGTGGTCCCCAAACTCTTTAGCTCATTGACCTCTTCATGAAATTTCAAATTGTTCATCAACTATAGGAGATGAACAGGCTGAGCCCGAGAGAGCAGTCAAGCAAATCATCAGTTTGGAGTTCCTTTGTGCACATAGGAGATCTAAGTCCAGCCCTCTTTGAATTCCATTGACAATTTGGCTTGACTATTAGTAGTTTGGATTCTACAATGAGCTAGCATGTAATTCAGATTCTTCACTGAGCTAGCATGGATTAAATTGGTACTCATTTGAATCACCTTAGTTTCTGATTTCTTGCACCTGACAACAACTTCCCAAACATTTATTATATGAAAATATTTTAATAATTATTTCTTAAATAATAGTATTACAAATAACAACATCAAAACTCCGTTGATAGTTCTATCGATCCTTGAGCGGGGTGTGTGTGTCAGTACTGTCCACATTGGGGAACCCTAACATAAAGGAACTATCTGGTCTAGGTTTCAGTGATTTTGTGTGTCCCTTAAGTCTGGGTCAATCTAATTGCACATGGTTTAAAAAAGAACTAATGCAGGGGAGAAATTAGAAAATAAAGAAATAATTTATTTCTTTAGACACAAATAATTGTGCCTCCTTTCCTGAATAGTTTTAATCAACAATAAATAGGATTGTTTTGATTTTTGATTTGATTTTGAACATACAAAATATGAAAGAAAAGTCTTAAAGTAAATAGCTATTTTAAGGTAATTGTTGTAATAGTAAATCAGTTATACTTATATTGTACATAGAAGAGTATTAATAAATGCAAAATTTAAAGTATTTTGTTAAATGTGCTAATTATTTTGGCGATGTACTGTATAATTTTGTGTAGTGTAGAAACTACCTTAGTAAAATTTGGACTGTAAATATTATTGTATGTTTTTCTAACTAGAAATACAATGAGTATAAATCATGGATATGAACTATTGAGTTTTTGTGGATGCAGTAATTCCTGATGTCACAGCCTTCTTGTTACTAATAGAATTGCTATGTGGGATTTCTGTTTTTCAGCTTCTGAAGGCCAATAATTAGCTTTGACAGGGGAAAAAAAATAGTATCATATTTATATGAATTGGGACTCTCCTTGATGATTGTAGTAAAAAAAACAAAGCAAGGACCAAAGTATGGCTTCTTTGAAAATATTCATTGGATCTTGTTTAAATGCAAGTCCATAAAGAATGGCTTCATTCCCTGCTGCTCAAAGAATGACAGATAATTTATTCAATATATACCCACTTCTCATCTGGGAAATGAGTTTCATTTAATTTCTAACCATTCAAAATGATTGGCCATTAGAAGCAAATATACTAAATGAACTGTAATTCTTTTAATAAATACAACAGTCCAAAGAAAGAAAAATATAAAACAGAAAAGTAAGAGCTAAAAGTAAATGTGGATTATTCCCAATGGAAAAAGCTGTAATTATAAGATACTGGTTTTGAAATACCAAAAAATACATAGCATTTAGATAGGATGTACTTCCCTTCACCACTTTTAGGCAGAGTGCATCACTCTTTCTTCATAGGAGATGATCAAACATTTTATTTTTTCAAATTAAAAATTACTTAAGAAATATTGATAAAAATCTCTACTTAAGACATTATATCCAGAGCATCATCTCACCAAAAGATGTCCCTATCATAAGAGCAGGACACATCAAATATGTTTCCATACATACTTGTCCATCACTTGCTCTCTATGGTAATGGCTTGCTTATAGATTACTAATTGGGCAAGAACAAATCTAGAAGGAGACTGAACAGCTAAATATCAGATAGATGGAGAAAATCCTGTCTTTTATTACATGAATTTCTTATCTGACTGGCAGCTTTGGCTTTTATAAAAGATTTCTTATATTACATAATGATTTAAACAGTTGTTGGGTGTGTGTGAGAAAGCTAAAGCAAAGCAGAGAAATATTTTCTCCAGAAAAACAAGTGAGCTTTAATTCGCTCACTGTTTTCCTATAATCTGTAATGTCTATATTTACTACACTGAAGATACTAGCTTGTATTCTACAATAGCACCTGAACTAAAGAAAAGTAAGCTGCTATGTAGAATAAATGTAGAATAAAGAATAAAGATTCACTCATTTCAGGATTGGAATGAAGTACAGTTAACCTAAATCAATATATTGCAAGGTATTTAAGAGGACATTTTGCATAATCTGTGCCTTTAAATCAGAGATACAATTATGTCTGGATGGATGCAAAATAATGAATCTACATTTTCATACATTCCAAAATAGAAATCAGTGCTTTTAATGTTGCTAAGGTAGTGTACCACTAACAAGTTTAGTAACATTAAAAGCAGTATAAATGATCATTAAATGTTCAGAAGCTACACAGAGATGATTGAAAGGATCCAAAATTATTGAGTGTGTGTGGGAGGGAGTGAATCATTAATTCTCTAAGGAAAATGAACCGAGCCGTGGTAGTACAGTGGACTAAAACATTTGCTGCTTGCAATTACTGCAAGTTCAAATCTCACCAGGCTCAAGGTCGATTCAGCCTACCATCCTTTCTAAGGTGGG
>JANHZT010006541.1:198448-213341 GCA_032468215.1 Stegonotus admiraltiensis
ATAAATAAATAAATAAATAAATAAATAAATAAATAAATAAATAAATAAATAAATAAATTGTGCAATCCATACTCAAAGATATAGAACCAGAAAAAAGATGAAGTCTCCAACCTTGAAATTTTCCATCGACACACACAGATAACAGATTTCGCAAGCATGCAGCTCAGCAAGTCAATCTTCTCTATTATGTTCTCTGTTAAGAATCAGGTAAGTCTAGTCTAGTGAAAAGAAGGACTAAGGGTGACATAGCAGTGTTCCAATATTTGAGGGGCTACCACAAAGATTGGGGGGGGGGTTTCAACCTATTTTCAAAAGCATCAGAAGGCAAGGCAAAAAACAATGGATGGAAACGGAACAAGAAGAAAAGCAATCTAGAAATAAGGAGAAATTTCCTGACAGTAAGAACAATCAATGAGGGGAACAGCTTGCCTTCAGAAGTTGTGGGTGCTCCAACACTGGAGGTTTTAAAGAAGAGATTGTCTGAAATGGTATAGGGTCTCCTGCTCAAGCAGGGAATTGGACTAGAAGACCTCCAAGGTTCTTTTCAACACTGTTGTTCTATATTTTATGTTCTAAGTATATTGCATTTCTTCCAGTATGCTTTTGTTCTTTGATTTCTATCCCACCTTCCTTCCCTTAGCTCAAAGCATAGCAGCGTAGCAGCATAGCAGTTCATCCACAACAACCCTAGGAGAAAAAAAATCAGTTGTAGAGAAAATGACTGGCTCAGAGTTTCCTAGGGACTGATCAAGGGTGGATTTGAAGTTGGATCCACACCAATTTCCTTGGTAATCAGTAGCAAGTTCAAAATAAATGTTGTACACCCACACACATACATACACACCCATATAAAATATAAGCACCTAATTTTATATAATTTTCTATCTTTTAATATCCTTGTGTTCCTTGGCAATTCATATGTATATCAGCAAAGTAGGTGATGTGTACACTTCAGGAGTGAAATCTACTTACCTTCCCAAATGGTTCGGAAGTGCATGCGCTGTGCTGTGTGCACACACCACATGCATGCACCATGCCACATCACGTGCACACGTGGACCCTCTGTGCAGGCGCAAACCCTTCTGTGCATGCAGAGGGTAAAAAATAGGTTACTTCCTGGTTAAAACCAGGAAGTAACGATGACCGGGTGGCTGGGTGGATCCTCACGCCACCATCGCTACCGGTTCTCTGAACCACCGGCTGCCGTCATTACTGGTTTGGCTGAACCAGTCTGAACCAGGAACATTTCACCCCGGTACACTTCCAGTCTTCTTACCCATAGCTAGTGCAACCTGTTAGCATGCATGTCTAAGTTATTATTATCATTTGGAATATTCAAAGTACCATTTTGGGCAGAGCATAGAATTCATTATATACAACATTTGCTTTGGGAAGGAAATTTATGTAAAAATTTTCCATATTTGCACATGTCAGGAAGCAAATAAAAAATCATTCAAGTTACAAATTTGATATATGGATAATGAACTTGCTTGAATTTTAACATAGTTGAGATCTGTAACAGAATCCTATGTATTTATTGATTGATCAGGTTTAAATCTGTGAAAACACAGTGCTTTTACTAAAAGGCTGCTTTTCTCTCTGAAGAGAAAAAATAAGAGCTTCTCAGAAATGGGATTCACTTACCTTCCCTACTGGTTCGCAAATGTGAGCACACACGCCACCTCTGTGCATATGCATGGCCTTCTATGCATGTGCAGCAGTGGCGCATTATGTCCAGGTGGGTGGGCAGAGCCTCCTACAGTCGCTGCTACCAGTTCTCACAATCCGGAGAGAACCGGCTGAATCCCACCACTGGAGCTTCCAAATCCATATGCAATACTATAGGATGTCCATTGATGTTTAGTTCATTATTGACAATGGTACAGAACTTTTGAACTACTAGGTGGACAGGAACTCAGGGAGGTATGGGAGCTCACCTCATTGCGCAGTGCTCGAGTCTTATGGAAGCAAAAGTAAGAAAATGGAAATGCGAACAATCAATCACTAAGAAACGTGGCGTTCTCCTCCTCTACCCCTTTCACACATGCAACTTGAAGCCTGTATCTTTGTGTTTAAAATTAATAGAACTTGTTGCATTCTTACCAAGGTTTTTCCTGCAATGGAACATTGTAAGATATTCATGTCAAAAAAGTCATGGATTCCACAGGCTGGTTTCTCCTGTTCCAAGAGTGGCACAGATTGGTTTGAATTAAACAGGGAAAATCTCATTAGCGATTACTATTCATATTTATATGAAATTGATCCGTTGCACAACACATCAAGCAGTAACATAATAACGTATTTTAAACTGCTGTTTACTTGCCATGGAATTCTGATGAGTTAGTAATTGATAATGACTCACTTGTTCGTGAGTGGTTCATTTGGTCAATTTCTTTTGATATAAGTTGAAACACACCACTTCAAGATGTTATTATGCACAGTCAAATGATTTTGCGAAAGGAGTCAGCATAGCAAGAACAAAAAATCAAATAATTTCCCCTTTTACAAGGGGGAAGAAGAATGAAAATGCATTTTACAGAAATCTACTTCCCTGTATCAAAGTAAAGGATTCTTCGTAGAGTCACAACACAACCTCACTAAGAGGAGAAGATTATAATCAAATACAGTGAGGTGTGTATTTAAGATTACTAGGTCAATTTAAGATGCTGAAATCAAGGACTGTAAAATTCTGGCAATATAATATTTCTTCATTATCATAGCATTTATTTTAA
Source organism: Stegonotus admiraltiensis (assembly GCA_032468215.1). NCBI lineage: Eukaryota > Metazoa > Chordata > Lepidosauria > Squamata > Colubridae > Stegonotus > Stegonotus admiraltiensis. Next base: position 201,181 of record JANHZT010006541.1, read on the forward strand.
TCATTTTGACAGTGCCTTCAAATTTGCTATTAACTAATGAGTATTGCTGAATTATTCTCAGAAACAGTCATTGAAGTTCCATATTTCTGACAACGGTCATGGATCATCTTCTCCTCCTCCTCCTCATATGCATCCTGAATCATATATAATAATCTCAGGTTTGCACTGGAAAAATCATAGCAGGAATGCAGAAAGCACAATGTTTTGAATGTTAACTCTCTAGATCAGCTTTGTGCCCTCCAGATATTTTCCAGTATAATTCCCTGAAACAGTGACAGTTCACTGTGTTGATTTTGGCTAATGGGTTTGTCATCTAAAACATCTGCAAATTGCAAGATTACTTGTGAAACACTATACCACAGAATATCAAAGTGGAGAATATGAGGTACAAGAGTTAATGGAGTGTCCATTGACTGGATATATAGACTGGAGAAATGCTCCCAGATCGGACCGGATCGCCTGATCCAGTAGCAATTTTTCCCTGCAATTCAGCAATCTGGTAGTGATCACCATCCGGGTGTCATTACTTCCTGGTTTTAACCAGGAAGTAATGCTTTTTTACCTTCTGTGCATGTGCAGAAGGTGTGCACACATGCAGCACATGCGCTTCTAAACCAGTAAGGAAGGTAAGTAGATTTCATCCCACATACACACATACATACATACATACATACATACATACATACATACATAATTTATATTTTGCTGATAAAGAAATAAAGGGAGACTAGTATAGATCTATTGCAAGCTTTTTAGCTTTCATCAGCTAGCCATATCTTTACTCGGATTCGAACTTGGGCTTCCTGCATGTTAGGCAGTTGCATTAACCTTCTTTCTTATATATATAATAAGAAAGTATAAAAAGAAGAAAAATCAAAATTGTAGTATATATAAACAAGATCAGCATCCAAGAAAACAATTTAGTATAGAAATATATCCAGTAAGAGGATCACATCCACCATACTCCCAGGCCTGGGAGAACAGCCAGGCTTTCCAAGCCTTGCAGTACACCATCCCTTTGCTTACTATCAGGGTAGGAGTTACACTCTCTGGGGGGATTTCATTCCAGATATAAGCTGTCATGCAGAGAACTCACACTTTGTGGGTTCAGATAGTTGGTATCATTTAATCATAGGGATCGGGAACTCTTCAACTCTGCCCAGTCTTAACTGACAGCCAGAAGGAAATTGTTCCTTATGTAACTAGGTCAGTGGTGGGTTGCCCCTGGTTCGGACCGGTTCACAAGAACCAGTAGTAAAGCCAGCAGGAGGCCCTGCCCACCAACCCGGATGTCGTCATCAGTGATCTGTGCATGTGCAGAAGCACGGCGCATGCACTTGCTTCACTCACGCACGCGCACGATCCTGTTGCAAACCAGTGGTAAAGGTAAGTAGAACCCACCCCTGAACTAGGTCCTATGTGGTATAGGGCTTTCCAGGTGATAACCAGCACCTTGCATCCTGGAAGCACCTGATTTCCTGTTCCTGGTACAACAATATAATGCCAATCCCATATCCATTTAATAACAAGTAGCAATAGCATTTAGACTGATATACTGCTTCATATTGCTTTACAGTCCTCTCCAAGCAGTTTACAATGTTGGCATATTGCCCCCAACAATCTGGCTCCTCATTTTACTGATGATCGAACTGCTGGCAGTGGGCAGAGTCAGCCTGAAAAACTGCATTATAACCATTGTGCCACCATGGCTGTTAAGTAAATGAAACATTTCCACTTAGATTCAGAAGCTGGAACTCTTTTGAGAACAAGAAGACATATTATCAAGAAATCATTAAAGTAAACAAATGATTGATGAAAACATCAAAATAGTATGTATTCATGATATTTGAGACTATTACACTAAACACATTAATTAGGGAAAATCCTATTCATGGAAAATCTTAGGAGGTTACTTCCAAATGTTGTTATATAAATGCCAAATAGTTTGAGTTGGATTCTGAAGGATGAATTGGATCAAGGATTCAATAAGTACTGCCTGTGGAAAGAGAAAAAAAAACAGCAAAATGAATCCTCCTCAAAGTGCTTTGTAGAAGTAGATTTGAAGACTCAAGAGATTTACCACACTTATTCACCTTGAAGTTAGGAAAAGCTTCTAGTTCAGTGAATATGCTTTTCCATAAGCATAGATCCACACAATAAGCACAGTGAAAAGCCCACACTAAGCTTTTGAAAAGTTCCCATTAATCCAAGCTGATGGATAAATAGAGGTGCCAAAGGTAAACCAATTTCTATTTGCATAAAACCATCACCATTACTAAAAGTTCCAACACTTTCTTGAAAAGCTGCATAAGGGCTGTTTTGCCTCAGGGGGAAAATACTAGGAAAGAAAGCTGAAGAAGCTTCTTGGATGAGAAGGGAAACATCTTCAAAGAAAAAACAGGAAGTCCAGTTGCCTCTTGAAAAAACACCTTTGGGACTAGGAAAGAAAGTTTGGCCTTGACCAAGATTTATTTTTTGTAATTTTTTATTAATTTCCAAAGTTAAAATACCGAAAAAAAGAAAAAAAGTGCAAGCCCAAAACAAAGTCAAAAAAGTGCCTGGAAGAAAATATTAAACATACACATAGAATGTCCCCCAACCTCTGGTTGAATATTGATATATATATATTTCAACAATAACAGTTGTTCCTTTCCCCCACCCACGATCAAGAAGATTGAATGACAAACTCACAGAAATTGTAGACTGGACAAGACAGTGTTGCAGGTAATGAAAATCTCTCTCGTTTTTTAATGCAATGTAAGTTGTTCACTTAACACATTTTTTTTTAAAAAAAGAAGCTCAATTATCATAGAAAATTTAATCCTATTCTTCTCCAGCATGGAAACATAGCTTTCTTTCCTAGTCAAACTGTTCAAAATCTAAACAAGAAAAAAAAATCCCTTAGGTGCCTTATACAGCATAAATCCAAACACCACTGGAAAATATTCTTTAAAAGGTTCTAGAATACCTCCCCCCCACCCCAGGCATCACAAGTGGTTTTATTTTTGAAAAGACAACTGTTTTGAGGAAGAAGAAAAAGATATTTTGCTTCCTATCCTGAAAGCTTCATCAGTTGTATTGGATGGTATGGAAATTTATCATACAATTGATGAAACTTCCAGGATAGGAAGTGAAATGTCTTTTTTTTCTTCAAAAAAAAAATCAGTCCAGTTGCCTTTTCAAAAATTAAACCACTTTTGACACAACTATGGCCTGGATGACTGAGAATCTTCATAGACATCAGGGATTGTTAATCCCTCCCTCCCTTTCCAGTTGATACATGAGATACAGAATGTGCTACATCTGGAGTCATCGCTGCCCAGGACTTTAGAGCATGACAAATATGGAGGGGAAACTCAGTTTATTAAACATTGGAGTGAAATGTCTGCTACTAGAAAAATAAACTTAAGAAAGAAGGTATAGCTGAATTAAAATTAGAAAATGGGAAATATGGCTGCTTTCTATTGAACTGCTTTTCAAATATCTATGCCACTTCCTTTATTTTGCAGAGCCCAGTGTTCACATATTGCTTCTGGAAACAAATTTACAGTTTAAGAGAGTAACAATTAGCAATTTAATTCTGTTCAGACCAAAACAATGATAAACAAGAATAACGGAGTGAGTGTGCGTGCACACACATATCTCCCCAAAGAGTGCTAGAAATCCTAATTTACTGACGGGTAACTACTTTCTCTAAGTAGAAACACGGTAATTTAATAATCTTGGCTTAGCAGTTTTCACTACAGAAAATTAACCAATTAATTATTGCTTATAATTTGCTGAGGCATAGCTGCCATATTTGTAAAATCAGCAGGTTTAGAAAGGAAGGGAAAAAGCAAGTTTTAAAATGAATGTTCTCATTTTTCTTCTTCTTCTTCTTTGGCACAAATGACACAATTACTTAGCTCCCTCTAGTGCTGCTTTTTAAAAACAAACTTCCTTGTAATGATTGCATTCCCCATGTAATCTTAAGAACAAATTAAAAATTCACTTGGCAATAATTAACTAGTGAACTCTCAAAGGGTTTAGTAATATTGTCAGGAACTGAAGTCGGATTTGAGTAGTGTCACCACTAACAAAGGAGGGTCAAATGTAGACTTTTGGCGACAACAAAAATATGACAACAGTATTCTGCTGTTGTATTGTTATAACAATTGAGGAACATGCCAATAAAGAATGGCAGTCAAGAGCAGTGATAACAAATGCAAGCCATCTATCATAGTCATGACATTTGAAGTGCCATTACAACAACAGTACTCATTTTCCCATTTAAAATCATCAGTTTCAGGATGGGTAATTTGGGGTTTTTTCCCCCCTCCCACTTAAAGAAGGTATTTCAGGGGAATCAGCAGCTGTTCACTTCACTGTTTTATGTTTAGAAAAGTCTCTTGTGTGAGGCAACTGATTGTTGGCATATAAGCAAATAGTTCATTTGAATGAATGAAGCGTAACGATGCAAGACCCTTATTACTCTAATGTTAATCTGATCTGGCACCAAAAATATTAGAAGAAGTTTTGGTGGGCCACAACAACCACTACAACGTCACAACTCTTAATCTGCTCTAAAAACTGCCACAAATTTTTCTTTGTTCTTGTAATTGCGATACTGTTTAATCGTAAAAAGGAGTGTAGGAAGTTAGCACCCACCCCTCTTCTAGAAAAATGAAATATTCTAAGAAATATTAAAGGCAGCATATTTCCCCTAAAAGAGAAATAGAAATCTTAAGACAGAAACTCAGCCCCAGCTCCCTGCCCCCAGCAGATACTTTGGTTATTTGCAAGACAAAAGGCTGGGCCAGTTTATCTACAACACAAAAGACAAAGCCATTAAGCCATAATAGGAATTGCCCAAAGCCCCTTCATTACATCATCACCCAGCAAGGTTCAACCAGGCCTGGGACACAGACAACTTACAAAGTTAGCTAAGATCCCCATCCCCTCTGGGAGTCTGACAGCCAAAGGATACATTTCTTGTACAGGAACAGGAAATGCTAAGGCAGGGCCCAAGAGAGTGTATAAATATATCCCTCTCTCCATTCCATGTGCTCTTTTTTGCCCAGGACCCCAAAACCCCATGTGGTCCTGTCCAGCATTAAACCATCTTTCCAAACAGTCTCCATGTTTCCAGTGTCTTTCTTCCCACTTGGAACTGAACCCAGATGGACATTTCTTCCAAAAGGAGCAAGGGGGGAAATGATTACAGATTGTGAAGAGGTATCAAAGAGCTTTATTAAGGAAGGAATCAAACAATTATTTATTAAGAATTAAGGATCCTTAGTTATCCCCATAATGTAAATATTTTATGATTGACAGCTGGGCTGCAAGTGGAGTAATAGGAAATATTTCACAAGAGTGTCCAAAAAAACTTTAGAACCGTTCTCCTGGGAATCATGGGTCTGCCTAAACATTGACCAAAACATGCATAAGACAAGAGAAAAGCATCACATCTACCACAGCTTTCTCCAAGTGCAGAAGTTAGCTTCTTGCATAGTATAGTTTGAACAGCCCCTTTGGTGCATATCCCATCTTTTCAACATCTGCAAATTTTAAGGAGTTTTGGGGGGAAAATTGTTTTATGGCACACACCCATTCGTGTACAATTTTATTATTATTCCCACAGAACCACATTACAGGGTCCATCTGTGTCCCTGTAGGAATTTTACAATGACTGAAAGTTATGAACAGTCAGATATGAAGCCAGCAAAGCGATAGTATAGGAATATTACTGTCTGCTTGTATGTAAGGAGGAAATCACTCATGTCCTTCATTGTCATAAGCTCTCAGTGGTACTCTTCCATGGTTTATATAATTACTCTCTAGTCTTGTATTTCGTAATATACCCTGTTGTTACATCATAAATTACATTTTGGTAACAATTGCTGGAGGTAATTTAGGAGCCCTTTTCTAAGGCTTGCATAGGTATTTGGAACCTCAAATTATGCACCTCTGGCCTAGAGCAGAACATTTAAGATCATAGCATGTGAATATCTTAAAACTATTTAGAATAGAATAGAATAGAATAATAGAATAGAATTCTTTATTGGCCAAGTGTGATGGGACACACAAGGAATTTGTCTTTGGTGTATATGCTCTCAGTATACATAAGGAGAATAAAATACATTCATCAAGAATAAAAAGATACAACACTTAGTGATAGTCAAGGTTACTAATAAGCTATCAAATCGTACTAGGAAACAAATAAAAACAATATAAATTGAAAGATACAAAAAACATGGTTATAGTAATAAGTGGAAAGAGATAGATAAATCTTCTTGCATAATATTCGCCTGCAAACCTTTCTCCTATTCCTGTACATTTAAAGATGAGGTGCCTGCCCATAATAAAGCAGGCAACTTGTCTCTACTCATTCCTTCATGAGGTGAACTGATGAAATATTACGTATAATTTTATTTTTAAGAAGTGCCAGGCAGGTATTTTGGAACTGAATTCCGTGACTGTAATTTCCACAATGAATTATATCTTCTTCAATAAGTGCCACAGCATCTGCTGCTAAGTACAGAAATGATTTGCCCAAACTAACCCACTACAGAATTCTTATCAGTACATATTTGTGTGATGAAGAGCTAGTGGGAACTATGCAGATTGCCTTTCCTTCCCTGCTGAAGGCAATGAACCTTCGCCATCAATACCAAACTGAAAGCAAAACACTGCAGCGGAAGACCAGAGAAAGAGGATATTTCTCCTGTTGTTGCTGTGGTAATTTTGTTGTTCTATTTCCAAATCAATGCTCTTGATTGTACAAAGGTTCTAAGAACAGATTTTCTTTGCATACGATTGTGTGACAAGCAAGCCAAGTGTTCTTTTGTAAAGAAAAAAGGAAGAAAGGAACATTTTCCAGAGCATCTTTACAGAGTTAAACAGGAAGTAGCTCCACTTCTTTGATTTAGCATCTCAAGTTGCTACACATCAAAGGAGCTTTTTATAACTCCATCACTATGTCATGCAAACTGCTAGCAACTGGCTTCCATAATCATATTAAGGAAGCTGCTTTGAATGTTTTCTTGGTAGTGGAGGTTTTAAAGCTTGATATGACACAATGGAAGTTTATTTCATCTAAATAGACCCTCTGGTTATTCTACTGCATGTTAAAATTATACATGCTAGAACTGACTGTCCTGTGTGAAAAAGCCCCAGGCCATTGTTTGCTATGGGAGAGAGAAGACCTTATTCCGTTGTCATGACCTTTCAAATCTTTCCTGCTCTTAGTTCTACTTTAGGCAAATGCAATTTTTTGACTTACTTATTTTCCAACTTATTTTCCTCCAGTTCAACAACAAAAACTCACACAAATATTCAAATTGATTGAAAAATATTTCTCATTGAACTGAATGAGGGGAATAAAATGACTTCAGATTGAAATATATATCTGTAAAATAATATTTTTATTGCAATAAAAATAGGTATGGAAAAGTGCCTTAATTGTTTCAAATTGATGTTATATGCTGCTATACTTTTGTTTCATCCAGTATTTGAATCGCATTTACGGGCAAGGACTGGAAACGTGGAACAGAACATGGAACAGAAGTCATGAGGGCTAGTATGGCAAAATAGAAATAGTTTTTACTGAAAATTATTGCAAATTGTTCCTGGTACAATGAGATGTATTCAAGAGATTGGAAGAAGCAGGAGAATGGGACAGGATGCAATGATGCTGCCATTTGTTTTTAATGAGTATGTCATATAAGTGTCATGGGTTGCTGGAATTAAGATACATTATGTCCACATCATGGCAACAATTGAGTAATGAAGCTGATGCAACAGAAAATTGAAACTTGTTCTCCATATTTTCAAACTGACTTCTAAAAATCATGGCATTCTTTTTAAGATATGAATAAATGAATTATTTTACCATCTGCTGTACATATCAAGATACAGCTGAGCACCCTGGAAATTCCCAGTGCCACCACTGCTGAAAATAAAGACATTTGACTAGGTCAATATTAATGTTGTGGACAAAAAATAAACTGATTGGTACTTCAACATTTTCCCAATTATTTACTACCTTTTTTCAGTCTTCAATGAGCAACTTGGGCATTTCTTCTCTTCATTACACTTTGAATGCACCTGATTATATGCTTTTTCTTGTTCATAGCTTATTCTGAATGTTAGAATTGCTGATCTCAATGCATCTGAATTCATGAATTAAACAGTGAATCTATATAGACCCCCTCTAACCCTAATCGTAGATGTTAATTAAATACCAGGCATTAGATGTCATTCAGTCAAAACAAAACAAAACTCTACTTATACAAGATTAGAAAAATCCTTCTACGGTATTCTTGAGTGCCAATGGCAATTCTAGTGGACCACAAAACAGGCAAAATAATAGAAAATGAGGATTCTAAAGTGTTCTGACACTTTAAAATTCAAATAGACAAGCACCTGCCACATAACACCCCAAACCTAGAAAATATTAATAAGAAAGACTTTTTTGTCTATGAATGTGGCAATACTTGGAGCCTGCAGAATAGAAGTGAAAGAACTTGAGAAAAATCACAAAATACAAGTGATTTGTAGAACAACTGTGGCAAAAGAAAGTAAGGGCAATACAAATAGTAAGAGGTATGTTGGGTGCAGTCCCAAAAGATCTGGAATACCATTAGCATTAATAAAATCTACATCAATTAATTGCAAAAGGCAGCTTTACTTGAAACAGCTTAAATCTTGTGACATCATCGAACATTTGTTTATTCTAGGTCAGAGGTGTCAAACTTGCGATGACTTGTTGTCATCACGTCATGTATTGCAACTCCCCCCCCTTCACTAAACCAGGGGTGGCGTGGCCAGCACATGACACATCTGGCCCATGGGCCTCAAGTTTGACACCCCTGTTCTAGGTCCTTGGGAAGGACTCAGTAGGTCAATAAAAATGATAAATCCAGCCTAAGCATCTGGCTGACTATACAACAATCATGACATGTCCAATCACATTATTATTATCATGTCAGTCAAATCAGAACTGGGGAACACTGCCCAACTCATTTTTTCAACTCACCAAAGTACACATTTTGGTTAGAGCAGACCATTGGTTTGAAAGAGGGGTAAAAGAATCCTTCTGTGTTAGAATTGAACACCCTTTTCTCACTCAACAGAGCAAGAGGAATAAGGTACCATCTATCTCCAGTCAACAATGCAGTCCTTGCAGAAGTTCCAAGGAGATTCCACAACTAATTGCACCCTGATTCAAGTGACCTTGAGGGCACAGATAAACCTCCAAGTGGCCTCAACAGCTCTCAGAGAGAGTGCTAATGATCAGATGACTGCAAAGAAATACAATATTTCCATTTCCCACCCCCCATCCTATCAGAACCTATCCTTCCATTTCCCCCCACCATCAGAAATGATGAAGGTTCTTGGATGAGAAGCAAAGAACCTGTTTTTCCTCAAGAAAAAAACAGTCCAGTTGCCTTTTGAAGGAAAAAAAGGACATTTGAGACAACAATAGCCTAAATGACTGAAAATCTCCACAGAAACTCACCAAACTCTTACCTTCATTCCTTCTGAAGTGCCCTACAGTTACCAAAGTGTATTAAAAAGTCTTCAAGAATTCTCAAAGACAAATAAAGATGGTTATGTATTAAACCAGCAGTTTCCATTTATATGAGAAATTAAGTAGAATTCCATGGTGCTATATTTGATGCTCCTTTCACACAGAATCCAATGTCATGTAAGGATTTATATTTCTGGCTGGAAAATAAGTGTAATGTGGAGAAAAACAGCACAAATTCTATGAAGCAGAAATATTGGAATTCTGCTTAATCAGCTTGGTGGCATAGGCATTCTTGGCTTGACTTGAATCAAGCAAATAAGCAAGACTGCTTATCACTCCAAATATTCAAAAGCTTTACATTAATTGCAAGGGGAAGGAGATTGATTTAAGCATTGCCTTAGGATTCCAATAAGTTGTTACATATAAATATCTATCTCAACCAACAACTGTGTTGTGCTGCAACCCTACATTTTTTTGCATATGTTTTTTTCTAAGACACCTGTTAAATAAACGAAGTAATGAATATATACACACAAGCAATTCCAGCATTGACAGAAACTGCATATCCCTTTACATATCATGCAGACATATAATTATGGGAAGAAGAATCAGCTCCCCCCTTTGATTAATTGTCTTAGTCTCATATTAAAAACTTTTGCTTCTTATCCCATTAAAAGTAACACTTAATAAGCTGCGGCTGTGACCTTCATGTGGAAAGGCACGCAAGCCTCAACCCTTTCTATATTTACCACCCAAATTTAATCTTTATAATGGAAACCTTAAAAGGAATCTGATAGAAAATACGAAGAGCTGCTCCAAAACTGAAACACTTAGGGAAGATTTTGATTAATGCCTCGCAATTAATCAATTGATTAATATAGTTTTCAATGTTAGGACACTGTCTACTTTAATCAACTATTCTGAAAACAGCAAAGACAAACAATCTATTTTTATGTCAATTTCTGCCTCCCAACCCTAAAAAGCCTATTTTAACAGTTATGTAAATTATGACATCAACCCTACTTACTATGCCTAACTTTTCTCTATAGATTAAAAACCTTTAAGCATCAGGACTATTAATTAAATAATTGTCACTCCTTTGTGGAGGATGTCTTTAAAACTAATGAGAGAAACAGAGAGAAATGTTTAACTAAATGTGATCACTTTGCTTTAAAAAGAAATGGTACCAGCCTTGTTCTATAATCCATGCTTAAAACCTTCCCAATATTTTTGTTTAACTACAAGGCAGCTTCTAATTTGTGATTATGCTTTCCTCCATACTAAAACTGAAATCTTTATTTCAGTCAAAAATAATCATTCTGTAATTACCATGACAAACTGCCCAGGCTGGATCATTGTGGCCATTTCAACTAATGATATTGTATTATAATGCCTTGCAATAGACTTCAGATGGAAAATATAATTATGTGCATTAGTTTGTCTAAGCATTTATAAGATCACATATCCATCAGTTATCAGGCTTAATAAAAAATGCTATCTGTCACTGTCATTGCTGGTTTTGTTCCTGGAAATGTGGGGCATTCTAAAGTAAGCTGAAGATCCAAATTTTAAATCTAACTCCTTGCAGATCCTAACTTGATCTACAGAAGCCCAATTCTACATAAAAAGATGTTCTGATGTTCCTATTATTGTTGACATTACACAAACAAGCCCAGGCAAATTGCCCTTCACATTGTTTAAATTGACTCTTTCTTGTCTTGTTCTCAGTGGATGTGGTAGATGGTTATTCTGTTTAGTATCTTCTGTTCAGCATAGGCACTAGACATCCCAGATATTTTGACCAAATGAACACAGTTCAGGCACTGAATGGGAGGATGAGCTATCACCTGAGCTGTTCTTATAAGTCCCTCCCCCTCCCATAATGTCACTCAATTGCTACCTTCTTCCTCAGAATGCCCACATTGAATATGGCCACTCTGTAGAAGAAAAGAGCTCCAGCTTTGGATTATTTGTGCGTTGGATGTATAGAATGTGTATTCTTACCTTGGTCTTTTCTCTTTCATTTGCAGACACTCATAGCATCATCTGCTAGGCTAGGGGTGTCAAACTGGCAGCCTGTGGGCTGGATGCGTCATGCACAGGCCATGCCCACCCCATCTCTGTAATGGGAAAAAAGTCATGAAACATCATGTGACAACAATGTGACATTGTTGGAATGCTGTTGATATAATTTACTTGGACTTCAGTAAAGCATTTGATAAAATAGACCATAGCCTACTACTAGATAAAATAGAAAAATGTGGGTTAGACCGCATCACCACCAGATGGATTCGTAACTGGCTGACCAACCACACTCAACATGTAGTCCTTAATGGAACTGGATCTACATGGAGGGAAGTATGCAGTGGGGCTCTGTCTTAGGCCCAGTATGCTTCAACATCTTCATCAAAGATTTGGATGAGGGGATAGATGGGGAACTAATCAAATTTGCAGATGACACCAAGCTAGCAGGAATAGCCAACACTCCGGAAAATAGGCTTAAGATACAGAAGGATCTTGACAGACTTGAACATTGGGTATTAACTAACAAAATTAGTTGAGCCTGAGTGGCATAGGAGATTAATGCCTCCTACTAGGCAGTTTTAGCATCCAGCTGCCTGCAATTACTGCGAGTTCAATTCTCACCAGG
>JANHZT010006541.1:280091-290743 GCA_032468215.1 Stegonotus admiraltiensis
ATCATTAAGTGTTGTACCTTATGATTCTTGATGAATATATCTTTTCTTTTATGTACACTGAGAGCATATGCACCAAGCCAAATTCCTCGTGTGTCCAATCACACTTGGCCAATAAAATCCTATTCTATTCTATTCATTGAGAAAGCATATCCTGTTATTGCTTCCTTCCTAAACTCGTAGGAAATGGCTTTCAAGTTCCATTGTCACCCTGGTATTGTGGCTCTCCACTGGACCTAATTCAGCTTCTCCATGCCCTTTCAAAATGTGATGTCTAGAATTAGACACAGTATTGCAAATGCAATGGAACTACTGCAGAGTAACCCAAAATCTGGATACATCAATCAGCCAAAGATAGTTTTGGCCTTTTTAAGGGTTACACACATTCCTTGCTTATATACATATCATATAGATTTAAAAAAAAACAAAACAAAGCAAGCTTTCAAGTATACTTAAGTTATTGTTTTACAGGTCAAACTATTTCATATATGTATGAACATATAGCCTAGATAGTTTGTTTTTTAAATCAAATTTATATGTGTACAGTATTACTCGTAAAGTTAGCTTTGGGGTTGCAGGTACAATGAAGCTTCTAAGAACTATTTCTTATACCAGTTAAATATAATCAGACGCATTTTATTCTACATGTTTTAAAAAATATATTATTCTGCTTTTCCATTAGCCAAGGTCAGTGTATTCAGAATAGCCACAATATAACCAACAATGCAAGATAAAAGCAGTAAAATTTTAGCCTCTTTAGTAAAGGGACTGGCCAGATGAAGTGCCTGCTGGGGAAACTATTGTGTCTTTGCAACAATAGAAGTTCATCTGAGAGGCAATCAGACAGTTCCAAGGTCTGTATAAATGATCAGAAGACTCACTCATGTCCCAGAGAAAAGCAGTTTTATCAGTCCACTTGAGAAACAAAAAGCAGAATTCTCATCAAGATGTTCAGAACCAAAATTCAATCCCCTCAGCACATTTCAAGAAATTAGACAGTTTGAAGGAATATGGAAAGGAACAAGTTAATCACAAGGAAAATGCTTTTTTGTTTTTACTTTTACTTTTCCAGAGATGAAAAATATTAGAATGTGGAACAGTACAGTTGGGAAGATGAAGGTGTGGCCATTTTGTTCTCTAATCACAGGCAATAGTTGAAAAGAAACTGTCCGGTCATAGTGCATTTTAGGAAAAGGAAGTTGAACGACAGCGTTTATGCCATATTCTCTCTTCTTTGTTAACTCTTAGTGAGATAGATCATTTTGGTAACTGGGAATTTCAAGACTCTTGGCTAGACTGGGAGTTTGAAAACACTGCAGAAGATGGCGGTCCCAAAGTAATTTCACAATGTCTTGAAGAAAATTGCAGGGATGCAGTCACAGGAGTTGTGCATGGCCTCTTTACATTTATCATTCCAAACTTCCCAACCCTTTCCTTAAAATTCACTTTTTCTAAGACAGTTTCTTAATGTATATGCTGATCTTGCATTTAACTATTACTCTTCATTTATTATTATTCTATGTTTATCTGTCTTATTAAGATTCAGATAAATCCTCCCTTCTACAGAAATCAAATTTAATGCCTCTAAAATTTCTCCTGTACAAAGTCTCTGCATTTAACAAGTCTTATCCCCACAGAAGGATCAAATCTCATCTGATTCCGATGGGAAAGCAAGAAACAAATCAAGACTTTCCCATTTAAAAACAATAAATATTTAAAGGATCTAAGCAGACTTATATATTTACATATTCAGATATACTTCTTTCCCTAAAATTTAGCAGGCTTATGGAAGACTATAAATCTTACAGTTACAACCATTGTCAGACTTTCTCTGACAGTCTGACAGACAGAGTTATAAGAGACAGACAGACTTATATGTCTCCTAATAAGAGACATAAATCTTTGACTTTCCAAATTATATTTCAGATTCAGTCATGGGTCAAACAGGGCTGAAAGGATGCAACTTTCAAATCAAAGCACATACATCATCATAACTTTATTTAAAACCTTCCTTCCTTCCTTCCTTCCTTCCTTCCTTCCTTCCTTCCTTCTTTTTATTTATCTTTCCCATTCTCTTTCTTATTCTTTCAAGGTCATATGTGTGTACTAATCAGGATGGCTTTCTATTATTTCCAATGTTAGAAAAGAATATGCCTTTGAAAGCCAGTTGCCATGGAGCACAAGAGGGAAGCACAATTGCCTCTTTCACTCTTCAGCTTCTAAGAAAAACAATATTTATCTGTTTAGTTAAGATTTAAAGTTTGCAGAAGCCCTGCAGTGACTACAATTGTGCAGTAAGAATTCAGTATTGACCAAGTGAATTTAAGTATCTCACACACAGAGAGAATAAGGGCCATGGGCTTAACAAGAAAAGTTAAGGTCAGCAGTAGGTTAGGATTTAAAAAAAAACTATGGTACAAGAATATGGTAGAGAGTTTGGACTTAATATCTATGAGTTAGAGTTTGAAAAACCAAGTAGTTGCCAAAACTAATTCATAATAGAACTTCTTTTTTTAAGAGTTGCCTGCAAGAGAACTTGCGGCTTTTGACTGATTTGACTCCTCAGCATTTTGGTTGACTGCAAACTTCTCATTTAGAAAGGCTTTCGGTTGCCTGAAGAGAACTACAATGAGTGGTCAGAGAGTTGGAACAGAACAGAACAGAACAGAACAGAACAGAACAGAACAGAATAGAATAAAACAGTTGGAAGGGATCTTGGCAGTCTTCTAGTCCAACCCTCTGCTTAGGCAGGAAATCCTATACTACTTCAGACAAATGGTTATGGAAGGGTTTATTATTTATTATATTGTGGAGTCCAACACCTTGCTCTATGTATAAGAATCAAAGCATCTCATCTCCCCCCAAAAATGGCATCTAACAAAAATAGAAACTCTTTCAGTTTAAGGAAGAGCTCAGGAAGGAGATCAGCTTTGGCCCTAATAGGCATGGACAGATTTGGAGTGGATTTTAATGATTAGGCATCTTGAAACCAGATCTGCAACTTTCCAATAAAACCAGAATTTCTCTGGTACAACCTTTTCAAATATATTGTACACTGTTTTTCCTTGTCCCATCTGGCATTGTTCTGTGCCAGCTAAGGTGAAGGGCACCAAACAATAAAACTTTTCAAAGAGTTTGAAAAATTTAAAAACAGCATATTCCCATTTACAACTCTCTCCTCCCTGAATTTTATGTGGGTGCATTTTTTTTTCCTCTTCCATAGTGCCTCTGTCCACTTAACATTAAATCAGAACATTAAACCAGAAAACCTCAAGTACTGAACAAACTCTTGGAATTGTATTTTGGCTGATTTGTTGTACCACCTTCAGCAAGCTGACCTGATCATTTGAAATACTGATCTGTTATTTGGGTAGCCCTACTCTGCATGGGCCTGAGTCATTTCTATTTCCCCCAAAGACCCATCACAGGAAAGTCATCACTTGAGGATATTACATTAGGAATTTAAAGAGGCCCATAGTTATAAGACAGGACACCATATATTCTCCTTCCTTGACTCAGAGACTGGAGCCAACATAAAGTCTGCAATGGAGGACAGAGGAAAACAACAGCTGTATAAAGATTTTCATTAAACCTTTTAGCCCGTCATAATTTATTTTCTTTTTTAAAAATAATTTTTATTAGTTTTTTTTAAAAATTGACAGTTTTCTTCTTTACAACATTTCCACATCAGTATACTTTCTATTGTGTGTTCATTCCCCCACTTCAATTTACCTTTAACTATACATGTGGTTCCATTATTTTTTATACATATTGATATATTAATATATTAAATTACATTCATACCTTTTGTGTCATTTTCATATATACAAGTTTGTTACTAATTTCTAACTCCTATATCTTCCTCATTTAGTCTTTCCTTAACCTTTACATCTATCATCTAACCATTTACACCATTTATTCCATACCATGTGGTATTCTGTTTCTTCTTTATCTTTTATTTCTTTTGTGAGCCTATCCATCTCTGCACACTCTGTCATAATTTCTAATGTCAGCAGCTAATCAAGAACTTACTGGCATCATCAGTGAGTGGACAGAAGAGACTTCCCATGGGCCTAATTTGTTCCTGTGAGGATGAAATGTATTCTTATGCCACCACAAGGGTTTTACTGCATTTGGTGCACTGGATGTAAGTAATACCGCATCGCCTTCTACTGTTGAAATGCAGATTTCAACCACTGGAGTACATGATTTATCTTTAGCAATAAAAACATTTATATAAATGACAAGAGGTTTGACTGCATTATTAGTCAAAAGGACAGTCAGCCATTAGCAGTCTTCTCATGCGCACAGCCAAGACTTATCCTACTTTGATATTTTGATCTATCATTCGGAAGGGGGGGGGGAAGGAGGATAAATGGAATCTTCTCACTATTAAATCTGCATCTGAGGAAGTATGGATGCACATGCAAACATTCTTAATATTGCTTGTCTGTTTAAAATGCAATCCTGTGTTCACTTACTCAGAAATTAGAAAAGTACAGAAGAGTTCACTGTCAGCGTAATGCGAATTAAACATTTCTGTCAAAATTTGGGTAATTATTTTTTCAAATAATTATTTTGATGCTGCTTTCATTGATGGGTTTATACGCACTTTTCTTTAATCCACTCGTCCTGATGTAAAACTTTTCTAATTAAAGTACATTTGTATGTAGCACTTTCTAAAATTAGTTGTCTTTTTCTGCATAGCTTTCCTTGATGCATATTTTTCTTCAGTTATTGAGCACAAAATAGTTTGAGATAGATGTCAAAGACTTTGTGATTTATAAATCCTTTTGGCTACTGTCTGGGAAAAGAATATTTGTAGCTCAGGATTGAACTGTGGGGTCCTTGGTGCTCTCTGTGCTTGGTTGTTTTCTTACAGGTATTATATTACCAAACTAGGTAACATCATCAGTACTAGAAGGGTGTAGGATTTGGTCTCTGTTTATATACAAGTATCTTACCTGTCAGTGTCCCCCCCCCCGTTTTCTTTCTTTCTTTCTTTCTTTCTTTCTTTCTTTCTTTCTTTCTTTCTTTCTTTCTTTTTCTTTTTTTTGATTGTCTCTTTTGAATGCTATGTACATGTTGGTAATTTCTATGTGCCTGTTGATAGTTGATTTGTCTGAGTGCCAGGCTTCAAGGAACTCTACAATATTTTTGGACTTGGCTTGATCTAGGATGTTCCGAATGCTATGATGGATTCTTTTCTGGTGGTATATTAAACAATTAGAACAATATTTTTGCTGTACAAATAGATCTCTTTTTCCATTGGGTCCCCCACACAAAATTATGATGGGCCGAATCTACTAACTTGAATCTCTTAACAAATCAGGAATTGGGAGGAGTATAGCATCAGCATCTCTCTCTATGTCGTATATCTTTTTCCCCTATAGAAGTTTGATACGAGCTTTTAATATATTGTCTTATACACAGCATTACATCAATACAACAATACAAGCAAAGGAATAGAATTAATACAAGGCATAAAAGTAGGAACAGGCTGATGAGCTATTAACAGCAACCAAAAACACAGTAAGCATTTAGCTTAAGTTTTGAGGAGTGTAAACAGAAAGAATTTTAAACAAGGTAAGTTTGTTGAACCCTTTCACAGAGAGAGTTTCTGTCTGTTCAGTTATGGGGGAAAGATCTGGCAAGACTGACAATGCATAGAGATAGCAATGGAAAATCAGGGAGGAATAAGAAGAAAGAAGTTCTAGACAGTAGGATCTGGAAGGTAGGATTGTTCTTTTCTAAACCCAAACAGCCAAAAGTAAAACAAGAGTACATGAGGTTTTGTTAAGCTAATGTAGCCTGAATTAAAAGTAACAACAGAGACCTGCCTGCTAAATCTGGCTTTTCTTAATCATCATATAGATAAATGATAAAAGCAGTAGTGGGTTTTGACCACTTAAGGCACTTATGGTGTAAAAAGGATGATATGGAAATTGTACTTTCGAAAATGAAAGATTGATTCTATTTTTCTCTGAGCTTTCCAGCACAGGACCAACTTATAGAGACCTTCAAGCACACTGTTAGCCTATTCCAACACAGTTTTGTTGTGTTGGTGGATAACATTATTATGCTTACAAGACACATGACTGCTTTTCTGTCTTCCTAGAAATAAACCCAAATAAATTCAATTACATTTATATCGAAGAGTACATGTGTGTATATCAGTTCTGATCTCTTGTCTCATCCATATAAAGGCCAAAGTGGTCCCATTGGTGACACAAGCACCTGGGGTGTGACTCCTAAGCTGGGAGAGTGATTCCAACAGGTCCCAGGAATAACATCAGAACTCTGTCCAGAAGAATGCAAGGCTAGGAACAGGCAAGATCCTGCACAGAACCTTCAAACTCCCAGGACCTGAGATTGAGAGAGACTCAAACCATCCAAAATGGTAAGAAGGGAATAATTTTACATACACATATCCATACACATACATACTATATATGGTAACTTTATTACATTTATATTGAAAATGTATTAATATTTTGATCTTAGACATTATTAATGAATTGCAACAAACTAGCGGGGATCTCTAGTTCCAGAGACTCTACAAGATGCTTATTTTATGAAATAAGGACTGAAGTCATTCATCTCAAAGCAAACAAGCCAAGAATAACATAGGATCCATTTAAGACCCTACTTATAGAATGCGAGCCATGCTAGAATGAATGAGAACGATGTCCCTGAAGCATACTATCCAAATATAATCTCTGTTATGCTAAACTACATCATAAGCAAAACATCATTTGCCATATGCTTTTCTCATTCCCAAATGCCAGCAACAATTTGACTTTGCAATGAACTTAAGTGCTGAGACACCAAGATGTGGCTTTTATTAGAGCTAGTATAAGCTAAGAGTTGATATCTTTCCATTACGGTTCTGATGCTAATTTTCACAGAAAATGGTTTCCTCCTTAAACAGCCCCACAAACCAAATAAGGCATCTTCTCTGACACATGACTTACAATAGCATTAAATTTATTTAAATTGTTTTTCCTGTGCTGTGATAGTGCTGACCCTTTTATTCTGTCAACAATTTGTTCTTTATATATTAAGGCTTCATCTCCTAAATTGTGAGAAGATGAGTCTGAGTTCTTTACATTTTAATTGTACCATCAAAGCCCATTGAGGATACGATAAAGTAACCAGAAGTTAAATTATCAATAAGAGTCATTTGTTTTGCATTTTTTATTTTTAAAGAATACTTATGAGAATTGTGATAAATTAGCAGTGACAAACTATGTCTTGCAGGCCAATTTTGTGTGGAGAGTTTAATTAAACATTGCAGCTGTTTATCTCTATGGTGATTACATTTTCATATGTAAATTACATGTATTAAGATCAAGATACTTATGTAAATGTCACTTGCCTTAATGTTTTGTGTTCTTGTTATTAACATTTAACCATCAGCTTGTAATCTGCTTGTACTGCATTACACTGGCATGCACAACATGACTAAAATAAGGAGATTTAGATCTTAATAACAAACAAGTTTTTAAAGAGAACTATGGCTTACAATTTAATTGAGATACAGAGAGATAAAAAAAAATCCAAAGAGCTGTTTTTTATTTCAGATTATCATTGGTTAGAACTTTTCCATTTCTTTCATGTCACCCATCTGCCAGTCAACAAATGATCCAGAGAATAAGTCATGTGTGTCTCCAGTTTTGAAAAATAAATTAAAAATGGAAGATGTTTGTAGGTTCCAATATCAAAGCTACATTAAAACCCAGTCACGATATACCATATCACTCACATAGATCTATAAGAAGATAACATGCCATGTAGACAAACAGTTATATACTATATATAGCCAATGGAAAGATCAAGTCATTATAGGGCAGAGTTTGAGCAAAATTCAGCATGTCTAAGGCACAATGAGAGTAACAGACATAATTATTATTAAATAAATGGGATGTAATAAGGCTTAATCTGACAGACATGTCCCATGTCACTTATTAGGCAGTTTGAAACCTAGTAAAACAACATTCATGTTGTTTAGACGGCAAGATTAGAAATTTTCATGATGTCAATTTTTTTCTGTCCTTCACCTTTGCTACCTTATAATGCTGTTGCAAAATCTCTCTGTAATCAAAGATTGAAATTAGTGCAAAATGAAAGAAAAAAATTGCCTCCCACTATTCCACACAAAGAAACCACTGCTGGATCAAAGGGTCATCTATTAGTGTTGATGTTATTTCCAGCTCAATGTTGCTCCCATTTGTAACAGGTTGTGTGGCCATTTTTCAGCACACTTCATTAGGTTCCTTATTATCTTGAGACCCTAAATGGGTATTTTCCCTGCATCGTATTTTTTCTTTTTATATCTTTCTGTCACAGTCTGATTTTTATTTTTTAATTGTCTTGCTTTTTTTTAAGTGGAAGCAGACTAATGCAAAATCTCTTGGAAAAAACGGTAGAGTTTAAGTAGTGCTTGGAAGAGATGCATTACACCTTGTCATCATTTTCTAAAACCACAGAACAGTAGTATCCTGATGGATAATCAAACATTTGCTTCATTTCCTCACCCATCCACATTGATGATATCATTTCATATCCCTCTGTAGTCTGGCCACTCTTTATAATGGAACATTTAGCAATAACAGTAGCACTTAGACTTATATACAGCTTCATAATGCTTTATAGCATTCTCGATTTACATTGACACCATGTTACCCCCAAAAATCTGGGACCTCATTTTACTGGTCTTGGAAGGATAGAAGGTTGAGTCAACTTTGAGCTGGTCAGGTTCAACTCCAGGATGTGGGCAGAGTTAGCCTGCAATTATGCATTCTAACCACTATAGTTGCTAATTTTATCATTAATGAAGCTTTTTCGATTACCTCAAAACTGGGGAATGCTAAAGGCTAAAGCTGGAGAAATTGATGGTGGCCTGATCACATAAATCATTCAAATGTGAGATTAGAGCTGTTAGAGATTCCTGAAACCCCATAACCCCTTTCTTCTGCTCTCACTAAGACATTTCCAATAAATATAGATAAGTATTTTTTTAAATAAATACATTATAGATTCAATTGATATGGCACTATGATAGACTGCTGTACTGACCAATAGGATCAGAGATTTGTAGACGTTTTCAAACCAGGACAGAACAGGTTCACCCTTCCTTAGTGGGAAAACTGTATCCCTAATCCACTGAATTTTTCCAAGATTTGGACTTCATCCTGAATCAGACGATACACCTATATTTCATTTATCTCAAAAAAAAAGTAAAGAAAAATGAATATATTTATTTAACAAAAACTAATGCACACAACAAATATGAAATCCAATGGCAAAACTTTAAAAAAAGTAATATTTTTTTGCAGAGCATTTCCTTGTAATATAAGGTAAATTATTTATTTCATTTTCTCTCCCCAGCAAAGGGAGTAGGAAATAAGAACTGGGAAGTAAAGACTTTGGTGTGCAGCGGGTGCATAAAATGTACTTTCTGAACACAGTAGTAATTAATAATGGGAAAGAACCCTGAATGTTTTATAAGGTATTTGCAAATTGTTACATTGCTGTAAAGATGGTGTGATTGTCTTAGAAACTCTTAAATACAGATATATAATGATGAAGTTCAACCAACCAACAGCTTTTTTTTAAGCCTTTAATAAGAAAGGGGTTTTTTTTTAGTGGGTAGTCTTGCCATAAAACATATTTTATTCATTTCCCTTCCATCTACTCAAAATAATGACCTGGAATAATAACTGTTAGATTACTTTAGGTGAGCAGCCACTATAATTACCAAAAGTTAATTAGAATTATTACGATAACAGAGAAAGCCATTCATGTTATTCTGACTTTTAATAGAGGGACCCAACACTCCATCTTATTCATGAGCTCAGCTCAGCCTTTTTAATAGCTCCCCTCCTTTACCAAATTAAATGTTGATGGATTGTCCTCTCAGTGTGTGTGCAAGCTCCCTCAGAGCTATATTTATTATTGACCCTAAAAACTAAACTACAATGAAGGCCCATAAACAATTGCTTGTCTCAAGTGAGCAGTAAAGATCCTTAAGTTCATTTCATGCTCATTCTCTTCTTTAGGGATGGCTTTAATACTACATTTTGCCAGGCTGTTCTTGCTTAAGCAATGAAAGTTAAAGAGAGAATGAGAACATTGCTCCTCTTTTTTTAAAAAAGAGACAACTACTACTGCTACTATTGGCCAGATCTTGTGTACCACTGTAGCAGTGCTGTCACTATAGTTTTCTTCAGTTCACAGAGTTATGTGTTGGGTATCAGAAATTGTGCAAGCTGGGATGGAGAGCATGTACAGTAGTGGCCAAAATTGTGGAAACCTTTTGGGGAAAGTGTGTTTTCTAAAACTAGCTAATAATATCACTTTTTTTTTTGAGTAGTACCATATAATTATCAATGGTAAGATAATTTAACCAAGAATGTAATGCAATAACTTTTATGAAGGATTTGTTATTAGAATAGCAGTTACAGTATAAAGAAGAAAAATGAAACATGTAGAAAAAACAAAATATACAAAAACTATCACCGTAGAAAAAATGAGATGTACAAAAATTATCACATCAGTTAATACTTAGTTGGGTAACCTTCCTTCCTTCCTTCCTTCCTTCCTTCCTTCCTTCCTTCCTTCCTTCCTTCCTTCCTTCCTTTCTTTCTTTCTTT
>JANHZT010006541.1:328717-340414 GCA_032468215.1 Stegonotus admiraltiensis
AAAAAGAAATAGAAACCCAGATGACACCAGAGTAAACGGAAAAGGGGGATGGGAGGGGGGGGAGAAAGAATGTTATAATATAAATGAACAATTAGGATGATAGAAGTGATAGACTAGGCAAAACGGAAAGGAAATTGGAAAGAAAGTATATATTAATATAAAATTGGGGATGCTCGGATACCAAGTAGGGGAAATATTAGACAACAAAGGAGAAAGAAAGAAGAGAGGAGGAGAGGGTAAGACAGAAGAGGAGAGGGAGAGAGAGGAATGGAAGAAAGGAGAAAGGAGAGGAAGAAAAGGTAGGGGAAAAGAGTAGGAGAGAAGGTGAGAAAGGGGGGAAAGAGGGGAGGAGTGGGGAAAAGGAAGTAGGAAAGAGGAAGGAGAGGAGGAAGGAAGAAAGTAGGAGAGGAGAGGAGGTAGGGAAGGGAAAGAAAGAAGAAGGAGAAGAAGGTTTATTGTAAAATGAGGGGAAAGAAAGGGTAGAAGAGCAACCCCGAATGCAATTAAAATGTTTTATTGCTATGCTTTCTTTAGAACAAATGTGTATATGTATGATTAATTATGGATAAGAAAATGTACATTTACAATATGTGTATAAGAAATAAAAATAAAAATATTTTCTAAAAAATATTTTCTAATAAAATAAATGAAATGAAATCTGTCTTGTAGCCTTTTATCCTCATTATTTGCCTTCGTTTCTCAGACTTCCTTCCTGAAAATAATAGTTCAACTTCAAAGTTTTGCTCTATGTACTCTATAATATTTATGTATTTATTTATTTATTTATTAGTTTGATTTATATGCTGCCCTTCTCTGGAGACTCAGGGAGGCTTACAATGAATTAAGCAATAGCCTTCATACTTTTATATATACCTGCTTAGTAGGGCTTTCCTCCCCCCACCCAATATAATAAAATAAAACACAAAGATTTTAATTTATCTTTTCCATAATTGCTTAATCTAAATTAAAGTAACTTCACCGTCATCCAATGATCTAGCCACATCCTAATTGACTTTCTCTTTCTGATGTTCTAATGATGATGGATTGATTGATGGTCTTCAAGGTCTCAGTGATACTATAAGCAATATCAATTTTTTTTTGTATGCTTTAATGTCACTTTACATGTACTGGTATGTTGTTTAAAATTATATTCTTTTTTTTGTCCATGATTTCTTTCAATTTTCTAAAAAAAAAAATCACCAATATTTTTGCAATTATTCTGATGATATTTGCTCATCCCTAAAATGGATGGTACATGTCTTGGCTTTGTTTCTCTCATAGCTTTGAACCACACTTGACACCCACAGCATTCACAATGATTTAGACTTCCCCTTTCATGTTTTTTTTTCTTTTGCCAATCCCACATTTTTAAGCATTGTTTCTTTTGGGTTTCATTCCTCAGAATTAAATGCTCATGCCTTCGACTTCCTTGGCAATTTTTTCCACTTAAACTTATGAACTAAATTTAATACTGCTGAAATCACTGAGCCATCTGGAGCTCTGATCTACTATGCAGTTGCCTTTCTTGCAAAAGACCTGTTTCCCCTGTATTCCCGAGTTCTGAACTCTGCTGTACCAACTTCTAGAAGACCAAGTGAGTGGGAAGCCTTGACCTTTAAAACAGGAGATTGACTCTGATTCTTCTATACATAATCCAGCAAACCA
Organism: Stegonotus admiraltiensis; assembly: GCA_032468215.1. Taxonomy (NCBI): domain Eukaryota; kingdom Metazoa; phylum Chordata; class Lepidosauria; order Squamata; family Colubridae; genus Stegonotus; species Stegonotus admiraltiensis. The sequence goes on from JANHZT010006541.1 coordinate 330,383, forward strand.
AATGCAGCTATTCATTGCATACAGTAGTTTCCAAGTATTAGACATCCTTCCCATTTCCTTCAGCTGAAACAGGATGAAAAATCAGAGAAGTTCACATATCTTGATGGAATATGAATGATGCTTTCATTTTTGCAGCAGCCAATATATGTATTCATACGGGATGATGAAGAAAGGATCAAATCCCACCTCTTAACAATTGTTTGATTATAATATTTGAAATGCTTTTGGTTATGCTAGTGCAATCCCACTCAGCATTATGTACTGTGACAGTAACATCCACATGGTGTTGCATGGTCCCAAGATTTTCAGGTCAATTTGGTGTAGGAAGGAAATGCATCAGGGGGATCTTTAACAAATGCATTCCACTAATCCCTTGTTAATAGACTTCCTGAGAAATGTATGTCTGAAGGAATTCTACAATGGAGAGAGGGCATTTTTTAAAATTCAACAGATAATTTAACTGGCCAGGGATGAATTTAACAGATTCACCCTTATATCCATAACCACTTCATTCAGATATACAGTATATGGTAGACTTCTGCCTTATGTGTACATTAGAAATGCCATAGACTAAATTTTAGTGATAAAAGGAAGCCAGGGCACCAATGAACACCATGGCTGGACACCACCAAAGCTAACACCAGCTAGAGCACAGAACAACTCAAAGAAGTAGTGCAAGATTGGAAGATGTGGAAAGACCTGATCCATGGAATCTCCAAGAGTCAGACATGACTGAATGGATATCATTGTCTTCGTCATCATCATCAGACTAAATTATCAATGCACAGGTGACAGCATGATTATAAGCTCATAACTGAACACGAGTGGCGCACACCTTAATTGCACTCATGTCAGAAGCACCATGGAGCTTCTGAGTTAAAAGGATTAGCTGATGACATCACCATTGCCCTGGGGATGCCAGTTGGGGGCTCCTTTCATGTCCCCAGCTGGAGTGAATGACAAGTGCTCAACCCACCCCATGGTAGCTTGGGTCTCGAACACAGGCTAACTTCCTGTCCAGCGTTCCAACCACTCAAGCCACTCAAGCCACCTGGAATTAAGGAGAACCTTCCTAACAGTAAGGACAATTAACCAGCGGAATACCTTGCCTTCAGAAGTTGTGAGTGCTTCATCACTGGGTCTTTTTAAAGAAGAGTTTAAATCAGAGCTGTATTCTGATTGATTGATTGATTGATTGATTGATTGATTGATTGAATCAGAGCCACCATGCGCCTCACACCTTAATATAATAGTAGCATAGAACTAAAGTTTTTAACATTATTTTTATCCTGCTTTTGTTATTTTCATAAATAACACTAAGTAGCAAATATCCCTAATACTCCTACATCTTCCTATTTCCCCCGCAACAATGGAATTTACTAGACAAAGTAGCCATTCAGAACATCAGTAGCTGAAGAAGCATCACTTAAGAATTTTGTGCTAAACCTTTCAAAGTGCTTTATGTATCATTTGAATTTATGACAGTGTAGTATCTTCCTTACCACTGTATGAATTATGGAGAAGTCAGATATTCATTCCTTAGAATTTTCCATCAGCTTGTCCTATGAATTGTGTTTCACTTCTTTCAAGGCCAGTGAAAAGCACTAAATGTGCTAACATTACATGTTGGTACATGTGCAGAAACTGACATAAAATCTTTTCATGTTTCCCAAATAAAAAGAAATCATCATGTTTGGTTGTATAATATGAAGGAAAAAAATATGTATCATTCTTGCCATAGCTATTTAATATCTATTAATAAATTAAACTCATTTAGCCATTAATATCCTCACTGTGCAATCTGTTGTGCTTATTTATTATCCCCTTCCCTTTTTATTGTTCAGTCACTAAGCCATGTCCATCAGGCACACACTCTGCTCTACTGTCTCTTGGAATCTGGCCAAGCTCATGCCCACTGCATAGTTAACCCTATCTAACCATCTCATCCTCTGCTGCCTTCTTCTCCTTTTGTCTTCATTCTTTCCCAACATCAGGGTCTTGTCCTCCTAAGAGTCTTCTCTTCAAATACTTCAAATACTTGAAGTTTTCACTTCAAAATCTTCTCTCCTTATTCTTTGAAAAACAGAAAGTTTCCCATTTTTATTTACTTCTCGCTCTTTTGGGGGAGCAATGGCAGACTGAAAACTTTTCGGCAAGAGTGGAGCCGATAACCAGGGGAAAAGAGTGAATTGGATTGGCTCCTTTCTAGATTAGGCCATCCATAAATTTGCTCTATTCAGAGCTTCCCTGTGAAAAGATGGTAAAATAGTGATCTCCAGAAGGTTTGAAAGTGGCTCCCTCTGTGAGACAGGGAGAAGCCATCCTGCTTAGGCCTCAGTTTGGTGCCTTTAAAAGGATACTGACTCTATCTACTCCCTCTCTTAATTACTTTAGGAAGTTGCTTGTTAATGAGTTTCTGGGTGTTAATATCTGGGTGTTCCCAAGGGCATTTTTCATCATGCCAGACAATCAAACAACAAAGGGCTTTGAAGTTTCACTTTGTTGTTGCGTTTACCTGTTAACTATTTTTCTTTTTATAGTAGTTAGGTGCCAGGTCAAATTACTTGGCTAAACAGAGTTGTAGAAGTTCATAGCATTGCAGTCCTTTTCTTACAAGGAACGGGAGGGAGGGGGTATTATTGCTGAAATATATTTATCAATATACAACTGTGAGAGGACAATCTATGTGTATGTGATCTTTTTGATGTACTTTTTTTCTATGTCTAGTTTTGCTTTGTTCTTATAAGTTTTTTATTTTTATTTTTATTTTTTTGTTTGTAGTTTGTATTTTTACTTTGTGAATAAAATAAAAAGGTCATTTAAAAAAGAATAAAACAATACAACATATAATAAGAGTAAAACACTATTAAAATACAAATGATCAAGTATAACTAAAAGATGGGGAGGGAAGGAGTAGGGTGAGCAGGAGGGAGGTGAAATCTGCCTATTCCACTTTTTCAGTGAACATTGCCTTCAAAAGCATCTTACAGAAAATATGAACGTACAATATATGGCAGAGTCATTTCATGACAAGCAGCCAGGAAGCCTGGATTTATGATTCCTCTTTATTTCATAATTAGAAGCAGAACTATAGATGCATAAAATCACAGACCCAGGTGATCTTAAGTCCCAAACAAGTACTCGGATACAAATCACCAATTTTAAAGGATTTCATAGGATATTTCTTGTTCTTATAACACTTCATGGAATACAGTTTGAAAGAAGACTGATAGAATAGCACATGGTGTCTGTTAGGATGTGCTGGGGATGATAGGTAGAAGTGCTCATTGGAATTGTACTGCCTTAGTCAATAAAGAGTAAACAGAGATGGTTGAAGTAAGGTGTAATTTCAATATAATTATAAAGAAATAAATTAATCATTTCCCCCAACTTTCAGTAAATGATTGTACGGACTGTGGAACAGAAGAAAAAGGTCATTAAAAAAAAACTTATTTTCATACTGACAAGTTTATTAAATTTGCTCTGTTCTAAATCATATAAAGTGCTGCAATAAAAACTGTTCTACAATGTACGCAAGTATAGCAGCCACGTCTCATAAACAAGATGAAGTCATTTCATGCCAAATTGCTCCATTTCATCACTATACAAAATCTAAGTCTGTTTCGTGTGTTTTTTGCTTCTTACATCTTTTTATTTTAATTAAACACAGCATATAAAACATTCATTTGCAAAACAAACATCGTTTTTAAAAGCATTATCTGAAATTAAATTATTTAGTTTTTGCCACTAGGATTTTGTGTGTCTACATTACCATTCTGTTTTTTGTTAAAACTTTTGATTTTAAGTAGACTGATACATGATAAGAAGAATCTATCAATAAAGCATGTATCAGGGACACAATAAAGCTCCACAGTTGAATGGGCAATTCTTATTTCTTGGTATTGTTAGTGCTTATATGATCTCATCCTGATTTCCAAATACCAATCATTTGTGCTGTGATAATAATATAATATTCATTGTGGAGGGAAGATTGGTAGCACAAGCATTTCAGAAGAAGCTTCCAAGTGTTTTAGTCCACAAATGACATAATGTATGATTCTGTTATATTAGACCATAAAGTGAATAGGTTTGACAGAAACTCCTAAAGTTATCTTGATTAGAAAAAAGAATAGTTTCATTGTACCTTCACTTGTTTATCATGCCATACATATAACATATTTGTGGATTGCTCTTAAAGAGCTGAAGTGGAACTCCAAGAAAACAGAGCTACTATGCATCTGGATAGGATAGCACTTTCAAGCCACTTTCCCTTGAAATAAGTTCTAGGAGTGGCATGATAGCAGTATTGCATTATTTGAGGGGCTACCACAAAGACGAAGGGGTCAACTTGTTTTCCAAAGCACCAGAAGGCAAGACAAGAAACAACGGATGGAAACTAATCAAGGAGACAAGCAATCTGGAATGAAAGAGAAACTTCCTAACAATGAGAACAATTAACCAGTGGAACAGCTTGCCTCCAGAAGTTGTGGCTGCATCATTACTGGAGATTTTTAAGAAGAGACTGGACAGCCACTTGTCTCAAATTGTATAGGGTCTCCTGCTTGAGCAGAGAGTTAGGGTTGGACCTCTAAGGTCCCTTCCAGCTCTGTTCTGATTGAAAACTGATTGAACAACTGATTGAGAACCCTTCTGGCCTCATGTCTTCTGCTGGATTCACAGGTGGGTGCTGTGGCTCGGAAGGTCCATGTCCATCTTCATCTTGTGCCTCAGTGGCTGCTTATCTAGAATGGGAGGTCCTATCCTTCTGTAGTTGCTTTTACCCCAAGGAAACAATCTCATCCTCATTATAGTGACATCTTTCCAAACCTTTATCTCTTAGGATAAAGCAACATAGAACTGCCCAAATGTTGTTAGATCCCTTTTGCTTAGTGGTCTTAGGTAATAGGATCCAACACCACCTGAAGGTTTGCAAAATCTCCCTCCTAATTTTAGATGGACAGAGGGCACATTGTCACAGCCCAGCCTAAGCCAAAAAAATATTAAGTCATCTACACTAGGCTATCACATTAGCTTTTGTTTGACACTCGAACAAAGTGTCATTTTCAAAAAGATTATGATTTTAGCATCTGAAAGAGGACAAGGCTGGATTATTTGGATAGCAGAAGATATACAGGGAAAGCAAGACTTTGGTTTTCTACTGACAAGATACAAGAGCTGGAGAGGTATGTCTTTTTCTATATTTTATATTAGAGTTACAGTAGGCACTAGATTCGTATTTGCAGAGGGGAATCTGTATCTTCTGGATGTTTTCTTAAGATAATATGAACTTCTTCTCTCTTTTTTTTTTACCAGAATAATATTCACTAAGGAAACATTTCCCTAATTATAACTGGTTCAGTTATTTTAATTTTTAATTTTTTTAATTTTCTATTGTTTACATTTGTTAGTGCTTAATAAACATGATGTTGTCTGGGTTTTTAATTCACTTAACAATACAGATTACATTCCTAATCTCCACCCCTTTTTTCCAACCACTGGAAAAATAAATTCCATGTTTGATAATATTCTGTGTCTTCTTTCTGTTTAATTTTCAGTGTAAGTCTAGAGAGATAACTGCTTCAGTTCTTAATTAAAAATAAGAAATACAAAATGTAAATAAATAATTACTGCACTGGTGCCCTTCATTTCCCATCTTCCTCAGCTTGCGTGGGCATGTTGTTGAAGAAGGATGGCTTAAGTTGTATTCTTCTATGTAGCAACATCTACATGAAAAGCAGGAGCAGAGAAGGGGCTGAAGACATCTCAGTGGAATAGTGATTCTCTCTGGGGATCTGATGTGGAGTAGTGATTATCTTGCCTTGCAGGAGCATTTGCTCTTTGCCTCTAGTTTACTCGTAAATGTGTAAAGCTAATCAATATTGCAAGAACAGCATAAAGTCTTAGTATTCTTTTGGTTCCAAGGAGACTATCCTAATAAGCACTAGCCCATTTTTCACCCTCGCAGAAGTGGAGGGTACAACACACTCTCTTTCATCTCGCCATCTTTGCTTTCAGACATTTGCTCCATCCAGTCACAACTAATGAGGGCAGGAGCAACTGCCAAAGGAATATGTGTTTGCTGTTGCAGTGGTACTGCTGGAACTCAGGTCAGGGATAGCAATTTCTTGGGGAACACAGGAGATGTCACAGATTGTAACAAATAAAGAGGCTGGTGCTACCGGAAGACAGAGTGTAGCATTGGAACATTAATAAAAGATGTTTTGGACAGTAGCAACTGGGGCCAGATCAGTGATGGGTTACCCCTGGTTCAGACCGGTTCACAAGAATCAGTAGTAAAACCGACAGGAGGCCCCACCCACTGCCCCGGATGTCATTATTGGCATTTGCGCAATCCCGTTGCAAACCAGTAGTAAAGGTAAGTAGAGCCCACCCCGGGCCAGATCACTCATTATAAAACTGGACAGCTATTAACAGCTATTAAGATCATTAAAGGAGTAATGAGAGTCTGGAAGCTTCTAATATGATGTCTTATAGGTGCCCCCTGAAGACTCCTTCTTGGCATTCCTTGGAAATGAATGCCATGTCTCCCATGCTGAGGTTGGGGCAACCTATAGCAGGAGCACTTAGACTTATACCCTGCTTCACAGTCCTTTACAGCCCTCTCTAAGTTGTTTACAGGGTCAGCCTATTGCCCCCAACAATCTGGGTCCTCATTTTACCAACCTTGGAAGGATGGAAGGCTGAGTCAATCTTGAGTCAGTGAGGATCGAACTGCTGGTAGTCGGCAGAATTAGCCTGCAATACTACAGGTAGTCCTCAGGTTACAACCACAATTGAGCCCCAAATTGATGTTGCTAAGTGAAACATTTGTTAAGTGAGTTTGCCCCATTTTACAACTTTCCGTGCCACCGTTGTTTAAGGGAATCATTGCATTTGTTAAGTTAGTAGGATGGCTGTTAAGTGAATATGGATTCCACATTGACTTTGCTTGTCAGAAGGTCTCAAAAGGGGAATCACCTGACCCTGGGACACTGCAACCAACATAAATATGAACCAGTTGCCAAGGATCTGAACTTTGATCACGCGACCATGGAGGTGCTGCAAGGGTCGTAAGTGTGGAAAAATGGTCATAAGTCACAAAGTTGCTATTGTAACTTTGAAGGGTCACTAAATGAACAAGTCAAGGACTACCTGTACATTCCAACCACTGAGCCGCCATGACCCTAGGATCCTAAAGCACACTTAAAAAATAATTAGGATAGATGGCTGTAGCCCAGCATTTTGTTCAAGGAATAAAGAAATTATGGTGGTGGAAGGAGATTAGCTAGGCAGAACTTTACTTTGAAGGGAAAATGTGATTTGAAACATGGAAGAGCACACATGGAGCATCCATCAGCAACATTTTAAAGCAGCTGCATCTTTCCTGCCTTTGCACATCTGCCTTCAATAAGTACCAAGCAATCCAAGGATAATACATCCTTGGGTCAAGGTGTTCCTGACAAAGCAGTGAGCTTGCCCACCCATTCAAATGTCATTTTCTCCTTTGGTTGTGAAGCTATGCACAGCCCTGAGAACATCCATGAGGAATAGCAGGGAACAGCTTGCCCAAATTTATTTTGGACTCAATGGATGAAAATGGTTGTGCTGACTGTAGTTGCCATTCTTCCATGGCAGACATTTCTAGAGAAAACTCATGATGGGATACCAAATATGCTCACTGGCCCAAAAAACATTGTCTACCCGTGTCCCAGAAAAATTTAAACCATTGATCTGCACAGATTTGGATGGGTTAGCTACCTAGGAAATATAAAGCTAAATTTCTGCTTTTCTTTTTAATGTTTTCCATAACAGCATGAGTTCTTCCTAGATTTCCTGGTGGAAACACCTCCTCAGATGCTTGTAAAAAAACAAAAAACAAACAAATAAAAATATTGGTCAGTTCTTTACTAAGTAATGAAAGGGGAAATCACCTGATTGTCTGGAAGAGAAGTGTAAAGCAAACCTAGAAATAAAAATAAGAGACTTTAACTTTACCCTTCAAGATACTTTCTTCCCTTGTGCTTTTTCAAATATTAGGAGCTGTGGAATTGGCAAAATCCACCCCTTTTAACTTTACTAAAAGTAGCACAATCTTGTTTCTTTTACACTCTTGTGTAAATCCTTCTTGCATGTTAAACACATACAGGCACATTCAGCAGGTTCTGACCAGTTCTGGAGAACTGGTAGCGGAAATTTTGAGTAGTTCAGAGAACCGGTAAATACCACCTCTGACTGGCCCCACCCCCATCTATTCTCTGCCTCCCGAGTCCCAGCTGATCAGGAGGAAATGGGGATTTTGCAATCTCCTTCCCCTGGAGTGGGGTGGGAAGAGAGATTTTACAATATCCTTCCCCTGCCAGGCCCACCAAACCATGCCACGCCCACCAAGCCCTGCCCACAGAACCAGTAGTAAAAATTTTTGAAACCCACCACTGTAGCAGGGGTGTGAAACACAAGGCCCATGGGCCAGATCCGGCCAGCAATGTGGTCAGAACTGGCCTACGGGGTTGTCCTAGAAAATCTAAGGGGCCAGTCCATGTCGCTTCAGCCCAGCCTACCCATATTTCCTCCATTTGGTTGGGTGGCCTATGGTATACATCTATGGAAATGTCATTCCCCCACCCCACCCCTTTATGTTGACCTAAATACATTGATTCAAGGGATGCAGTGGCTCAGGGGCTAAGACGCTGAGCTTGTCGATCAAAAGGTCAGCAGGTTCAGCAGTTCGAATCCCTAGTGCTGCGTGGGGTGAGCTCCCGTTCCTTGTCCCAGCTTCTGCCAACCTAGCAGTTCGAAAGCACGTAAAAAAAATGCAAGTAGAAAAATAGGGACCACCTTTGGTGGGAAGGGAACAGTCATGCCGGCCACATGACCATGGGGACAGCGCTGTCTCTTCGGCTTTGAAATGGAGATCAGCACCGCCCCCTAGAGTCGGGAACGACTAGCACATACATGCGAGGGGAATCTTTACCTTTACCTTAGATCCTGTGGTTTGAATACAGCCAATCTCATTTGTTCCTTGGTCTTTCCCAGCTTGTTCTGAAAAGTTTCCGATTTCCTAGAAAGTGACGACTAATCGATGATTGAAAATATTTGTCAGATGGACTCCAGTTCCCATGTTGCAACGCTCCGTTCCTAAACATCTTGACTGAGGGGGAGAAGTAGCCCCCAGAAATACCCATTTTTCATCCCTTCCGTTCTGAACAGTATATTGAAATCGTGATGATCATTTTAATTCCAGGGCTGTGAAAATTTATGGCAGCTGTTATGGCTCCTTTTGAATATCCAGGAGTTTTAAATCAAGAACGGGAGAACAACCGCAGCCCACTTTGTGGCATACTTATTAGCCCTCTCCAGCTCGAGATGTTCTGCTCCACAATGCGGAAAGAGAATTGCCAAAGCTTGTTGTGACTATCGCCAAGACTAATAGTCCTGCTACTGGCTCAGCCAACTGCGTTCACATCTTGATATACTTATAGCAAAATATTTTACCCTTCGCTTTTTTTTTTAATGTCAAGTAAGGAAGCATCAAAAATAAAAGCCACCGGTTTTTGCACCAGATGTAGTCTTTATAAGTTCATTTATTGACCATTCAAAGCAGCGGTGGGTTTCACATTTTGTTACCACCGGTTCGCCTTCCGCGCATGTGCCCCCCTTCCGTGCATGTGCTTTGCTCACATGCACGCCTTCCATGCATGCACCTGGCCTCAAAAACATGCCTAAATAGGACAGCATAGAGCCAGGGCAAATGGGCAATGGTGGGCTCACCTGCGATTTTCATTATCAGTTCACCCAAACCGGTCCGAACCTGTTGTGGTTTGCCAGCAGCCTGTGGAGCTGGCAGCGGAGCTGGATAGCGATGAGGCTGAAGAAGATCATGGGCCAGTCCTGGAGGCTGGGGAAGGCCTGGATGAGGGCTCTGCGTCAGAGGCAGAGATAAGGCCAGAGCCATCGAGGAGTGATGTGCGGACTTCGGAGCCTCCAGAGGCTGACAGTAGAGAGGCAGAGGAACAGGAGGAGCCTGTTCCTAGT
>JANHZT010006543.1:471-16574 GCA_032468215.1 Stegonotus admiraltiensis
GAGAGAGAGATCTTGGTAGTAACCAGTAATCATTAAAGCTACAGAAACCAAATTTATTTTGATTCTCAAAATAGGACAGACAATAAACTCAAGTAAATGGTTATTGGGCTGATGAGATATCCATTCCTTTATCCTGTTCAATATCTAAAAATTCCTAAATTAGGAACAATTAGTTTATCTTAGGTTTTATAGACTGAGAAGAAAAAGGTGTGGCACTCCCCTCCCAATAACATTGATGAAAGACATGAACTATGTCCCAAAAAGAGAAATACTGGACGATAGAAAGAAAATGAAAAGTTATGTGAATTCAGTAGAGAAATTGGAAGAGATTTTCTGAGCACTGAAACAAAAATGGAAATGTGAAAACCTGGTGGAAGTCAGGTGGGAACCGCTTGCAAAGCATGACTGTTCCACAGTAACTGATAGCCTGCAGAAGCAACCTTAAGTGTATAGTCTAAACCAGGGACCAAACAGGAGGACAAGACATAGGAGAAGATAGATTGAGGCAAGATGGGAGAGCATAAATTCCAAACTAATCATTTACTTAAATTTATTTGTTTAAATCAACTAATTAACAAATCTAAGTCAATTCACTCTAGTCAGAATAGCATATCAGGACTAAACTATACTATATATCCACAAACACCAACTGAAAGTACTCTTTGTTTCTTTTCCAGGGTATTCCTGGTCTAAAAGGAGAAAAGGTAAGGGAGTTTTATACATTCAGAAAACTTTGGGAAGTGTGCTTTATAATTAGAATGCTTTATTTCATATAATTCTGCATTTCAAGGAGAGCCCTGAGCAACAGGTTCCCTGTCACCTTTCCTGGAGGCAAAAGGTCTTTGCCTGCATGCAGAACCTGCAATCCTGGGTTGGGCTGAACCTGAAACAAGCTCCTGGGATGCAGGAGAACCTCTGCCACTAGGACAGAGCAATGCTTTGGATTGGGAAGCAGAAATATATTCTCTAGCATAACTCTTTCAACCCAAAGCAGCTTTTTCTGGGTTGGGCTGTTACTGGTTTGCACTATGGAGCTCCTAGGAAAAGAGGTAGCTACTGAAGGAGTGGCAAAGAGGTGCTTTGAGGCTCCCCCCTTATGCCTGAAGTACTTTTGGTTTTCATGTTGGAAGCACTGTTCAGTCCTAATCACCAAATAAACAGTGGTCCTGTGCTTTACTGAAATGCTCTTAAACTGCAGTTGTGTTTTGATTTTAATATTGTCTGGCTAATTGCTGGGATGTTATTTATGTTCTCATTTGTGACTTTCTTATTGTGAGCCACCTTGGTAAAACGTCTATCCCTAAAAAAATCCTTTTTCACCCAATTGGCCACACAGGGCTTAACATTGCAACTGAAAAGGAGTGGGAAAGATCTTCCATGTCATTTGTTCTAGGATAATATTTAGTGACACAGAATTATTTCACTCTGTCCCAAATAATTTCTTAACTAGCTGCCACATTGTTGTGGCTGTTTTTAAAGGAAGCAGGGCTTGACTCGTGTTGTTTTCTTTTATCCTTTGTAGGGAGAGTTTGGAGCAGATGGACGAAAGGTAAGGTTTGACAGAGGAACATAAGACATTATTTCACTATTGGTCTTATGGAAAAAGCTCTCTCTAATGCTTTTGGTCTTTGATTTCAGGGAGCTAGTGGTACTGTTGGAAGAAATGGCACTGATGGACAGAAGGTAATGTTGTTTTTAGCACTATAATGTCAGTCTTTTGTTTACATTGATAAAATGCATTTTAAAGGAGAATGAGCTCCCTAAATATAAGCAATTTAAAATAGGAGAGTGGCCCAGACAGATCATTAGTTTTCCCTTTCGTTTTGTAACTGAATATCATTGCTTGTTGGCAAGTTCTTCTGTCTCATTCCTGAGGTACTCAAATATCCATGTCCTCATTTCATTTCATTTAATTGGATGAAAATAACTATTTAACTATTTACAGAAACAGTCATTTGATTTGTCTGAAAATTTGCCAGCACCATGTTGTGTATTGATTCTGAATAGTTGAGATGCATCCAAAATTAGTGGAGCCCCTATGAGTTATTGCTTTATCACCCACAACTTTTTTAGACTTTAGTTACTGCTCTTCTCTTGGCATTTGGCCTGTAATCATTTGCTGCTACTATAAATCAAAGTAGGGCAATTCATGGAAAACAGGCCTCCGGCAACTTCCCAGCCTTACTTTTTGCAGCTTAACAGGATAACGCTATTAACATTCAGTGGAAAAAGGACAAGTTCTATGACTTTAAACCACTTAAAATGAATTAAGATTTAACATAGATGTTTTACGCTTATGTAACCCCTGAGAGGATGAAAAAAATAGAAATGCTGATATAAGGTCTTCTGCCATGTGCAGAGGGTTGGACTAGAAGACCTGAAAGGCCCCTTTCCAGCCCTATGATTCTATTCTATTTTATTCATTCTGAAATGCAGCTCATTCCTCCTGGTTCAATCTCTCCCCAGTTCATTCACTAAAGAGGCCCTGAATTGCTGGTAGAGGGAGCTGAAGAAGGAATTTAAGTACCTTTGTGATTCTTCCACCTCATCCCTGTTTAATGTTGCTCACAATTCCTCCTTGTATATCTAATGCTTTCAGGGCAAGATGGGGCGGATTGGACCTCCTGGCTGTAAGGGTGACCCAGGCGAAAGGGTAGGAGTGCTTTCTCTACTATGTCAACTCTTTTTTCATATTCTTATAAAATTTATGCAAAGGAGATTATTATACTCAAAGTGTCTTTGGAATTTTATGGATGATAAAAAATACTAGGTTTTTTTTTTAGAAAAGCATAACTTGAAAATAAATTAAACAAATGTCATTGGTTTGTTTAGCAATAAAATAAATGAAAACCTGAAACAAGAAGGTGTCTTTAATTTACAAATTCTGTACAGCTCTTCAAGGTGAATAATAATACATTTGTATTAGCACTTAGCACTCTGAAAGAGCACTTTCAGAGTGTGCAAGCAAGTCAGTCAATGAATTAATAGCAGAAAGCGGGGAAAAGACTGACCAATAGAAATCCTTTAGGAAAAATGATTTAGTAATGTTTAATGCACCATGGATATATAGTTAGCTCATGCTTCTTTTCAGTTGCCTGTAATCATTCAACCATAATACTGTAACATCCACCAACGATCACATCTCTATACAACACAATCAGTAACATTAGTCAAACTGCTTGTACCATAGCAGTGCAAATTCAAGTATGTATCCATGGGTGAGATACAACTTGTCTTCTGTTTTTAGAGGCAATGTGCACAACTTACTTGGTTTTTACATTATTTGATAATATTTTTCTACCTTTTGCTTTAGTATTAGCTGACTGAGATATGTTTAGGAGGATGCAGATTATAAATGCAGTAAAAATAACACAACAATAAGTGTTACATATCAACACCTTTGGTATGTGACTAACACCAGAATGGTAGGCAGTATTAGCAGATGCTGGGTCTTAAATCTGTTCTGCTCCAAGTTCACAAATATTACCATCTTTTCCATTTCTACTCTAGAATAATGAACTATTATTAGTGTGTCCAGTTCTTAGCATTCTTTTTAAGTTCAGAATGTGATTTACATTATTATGCTGAATAGAAACTGAATTTCATTAAAGTTCATAAAACTTATTAAACTTTCACACACCTTTTGTACAGAAGACACAGGAACTAGCTTTACTTTGGAAAGTAAAAAGTTTAACATAGTTTTGGTTGTTGGCAGAACTGATATGTGAGCAAAGCTACCATGTTTACTACTATACTGGATTCCATCCTTAGCATTCAGATTTGCACCAGATAAAGTTCTGAGAAGGGTGAAATCTACCTCTAAATATCTCTGCAGAGTCTTTTTACATATTTTCGATTATACTGCCACCAAATAATTCCATTTAGATCTCATCTGAATTCTCTCAGATGCATTTCTAAAATGCCATCTATTTTAAGGCATGGAAAAAAATAAGCATCGTGAGATGTTTTCACCATTATGATATCTACAGTCACAGAACACTTTCCTGTTGTTTACATTCTATTTTTCTAAATGAAATGGCTTCTGACTATATCCTCCTGCACTCCTGCTCTTTCTTTTAGGGTCCCGATGGCTACCCAGGAAGCCCTGGTGATCAAGGACTACTGGGAGAGGAAGGAATAAAGGTCTGTACTATTCCATACTGGCAGAGACTAAAGGCAGCATGACATAGTCAGGAAGGGTAAATTCAAACAAAAGCAGTACATGAAATCTGGCTGATTTCTCAGTTGAGAAACTTTCCCAAGATATTTAGTTTAGAAAAGGGATAATAAAAGGAAATGAACATGGTAGAGATTTGTTTAAAAAAAATTTTTTTAGAACTTTGGGTTACAAAGCAGGAAAACAAAAGGAAGTACTGTAGCTCTTCACTCAGGGCTCTGCTGAGATTTGGAATGGACCTCCAAAAGGTGCTTCTCAAAGTGCGGGAATACCAATGGTCTGTTTGTAGCCTCTTAAAGGAGCTCTTCCCTTTTCTTCAACTGCAGAGCACCTTCAGAGGACAAGCCTGGTGAGAAGACAGGCACCTCCTCTGCATGTTTGCTTTATTCAATTGATTTTACCTTTATAATAAAACAAATTTTATGATGAGTTTTAATTTGTAAAGAGAGCTGGAAATTCTGAAAAGTAAGGTAAGGAAAATGCTGTTATCAGTAGGAAGAGAGCTAAGAGCCATTTAGAGAACATTTTTCTTGCGTGTCTCTTTCCATTTCACAGTTGCGAATTTTTCCCATGGGTGAACTGTTTAATTGGGTAGTCAAATCCTGCTTAATGTCAGGCTTGTCCTGACTTGAGCATTTAGGAAAGAAAGACCCTCAACTCAATGATCGAAGTGAAAGGTTCACTTTTACTAAAGTCAAGTGGTTACAGTGTAAGCACTGTATGTTCCTGTGCAAAGCCTGCAATTTTCCCACTTCCCTGGCCCTCCCCCCTTAACCATCCATCAGTGTCCAATAGTATTTGCTTTAGATGTTTTGGGAATGGCTTTGAGGTTTGGTAGTTCTTTGGTGGAGTTTTGCATTCTGTTCTCATGCTCCATCTTCATCAGCTGGTTCATTCTGGATTGACACCTCTGCTTCTTGTCAGACCTCTGGTGTTGCCCTTCCTACTCCCTACTTCCCCAATCTCCTCTCCCCCGCAACCCCACATTTTATGGCAGCATGCCAGCAAAGCAGGATATATTGAAGTTGGCAGACCTGAAAGTGAGGGATGATTTAAAAGGAGAAAAGCACAGTGAATTCCTCTGCCCCAATACACATCACTGCTGTTAAATTACATTTAAAATGAGTCATTTTTTATAGCTCTTCCATGACTATCAGAATGGGATGCAACTTGTTTTAGGAGGGCCTAATTTAAAGTCTGCACGACTGGAAATTGGGAAAACATGCATTGTTTACTACATCTTGTTTCAGGGAGATCCTGGCCGGCCTGGCAGACATGGCCCACCTGGTCCCACTGGGGAACTCGGAGATTCTGTATGTAACCCTGTGACTTTTCTGAAATAATTAAATTCTTTGAACTTCAGAGCCACACGCTGACTGTAGTGCATCAGTAGCATGATTTCAAGATGTGGATATGATATATCTATCTATGTTCCTTTTATAGCAACTGTAAAAAGTTAGGAAAATAGGAACCTTGGTTAGACTGAACTAAACTTAAACTAAACTCTTCTAGTAAACCTGCAAATGTTAAGGGGAACATTCATGTATATTTGTATTTGGGGATAACTACTTATTGGAAGTATGATTGAAATGAAGTACCTAAGAGAGTATGTGCTTCCAAACTGCAAAATCCAAGGTTTTCTGCAACATTTGCACTCCCTCCGGTACAAATTTCACAATCCACGCTATTGATTGAACTCTCTAACATTGTGCTTGAAACTATCTGTAGGCAGATGGTCTGAAGGTAAGTGTTTAACAGCAGTGCTTTTCTTGGAGACACTTTTTCTTTTAACCCACTATTTTCAGAGCTGTAATTAGCAGGACTAAAAATAAAAATAAAAAACGGACTTAAAAAATCTAGATAGACCCCTTAAAACCTGGTCCTTCCAATCTGATGATAATTAATTAATGATTTGTATTACAAGAGACAGGAAACAATTTTGCAAAAACCTAACATTTGGAAGTGTGGTTCAGTGTGATCAAATCAGATAATCTTCTGGAACACTACCTTTTGTTGTCCAAACCTTTTCTAACAGGTTTCTATTGTTTTTCTTTTATTTCCAAAGGGACCAAAAGGATACAAAGGAGAACCTGGTCTTCCTGGTCCCAAGGGAAGTCCAGGCGCCAAAGGACTTGTGGGACCAAAAGGAGAAGCAGTAAGACCATTGATGCTTTCTAGCTTTGCTTTTTTAATGCTTTTCAAAAGCAGGCTGCATTACAAATCTTAAAAAACGCTCAGAAGGCTAATGCTTCAGAGCTGCATGCAGTATCTAGATGCAGGTGCCAGACTTTTGGGATTGATTTTCTTTATATAATACCTTGTGAAACAATTCATGGTATCAATCGTATGAAAATGTGTAGCTTCCAATTTCTTTCTTTTAATGACATTGAAATGTAATCATGTAAAAATGTACTATAGTGTCTGATCCTTAGTTTTCTGCCTTAATGTTTAATAAAATGTCTCCTCTTGGCACATATTAGTGGATGAAATGCACAGAAAAAACAAATAGGAATTGTTTTACTTTTAAAATAAATATGTTGTCTTCTTCCTCTTTGAGAACTGATCCACCAAAAGCTATATTAGGTGCAGAAATCTTAATTTTGAAAGGCTGCTCTGGTCTGAATTTTGCTCTAATTCTTAATAATCAAATGCTTTTATTTGGCTTTCCTTTCCTGATAGTATCTTCATGTCTTAAAATAGAGTAGATACTCTTTGTGCAGCTGTTTAACATTTCAGTGAAGTAATCCACATTTGGAGTTTGATTTTTAAAAAATAATTTTATTCTGTTTTGCTCAGGGTCGTCGTGGTGATCCTGGAGACATAGGAAAGACTGGAAATCAAGGATCTAAAGGGGAAAAAGTAAGTTCATCAAATATCCAAAACAACAGATATAAACCTTTTCAACGTTAGTGCTTACAAAAATCTCTTGAGAAGGGGAATGATACATGTAAATTTCTAGTGGAAATGAATAAGCTATAAAAAAGAACCAAAGGTTGTCTGAGAAAAGTTTTTCCTTGCTTTCTAAAGAGACTTGCTTGATTCCCAGTCCAGGAAGATAAAGAGAGCTATTACTTATGATGTTCTATTGCCTTTATTAATTTTCCAGGACATGTTGGTGAATTTTATTTCTTAGCTGGAGTTCTTAACATGGTGCTTATAGATTTCAGTCAGTTCACCAGTGTATTTCTTGGCAGCTGCCTGCTTGATTTGACTTTTAAAGTTTAACAAAATAATATTGGGAAAGTGACATTCTGCAAAGCAAAGTTCCAGCCTTCAGAATTACCTGAGTTCCATGAGCATTCTTTGAAAATAAAAATGGATCATGGTGGCAGCTGGTCCACAAAACAAGAGAAGGAGCAATAAGGAGAAGCCAATGGGGGGACAGGAGAAAGAGGCAGCATCTCTTTCCTTCTGGCAAATTTGCATTTTATACTTGGCCATGCCCACTGTGTTTGACAAGGCCCATTATATCCTCTGAAAGATTTAAGTACATCAATTGACTCAAATGTCTGTAAGCCCTTTTTAGGCTTTTGACTTTATTTTTAAGAGCCATGGTGTTGCAGTGGTTAGACTGAAGTACTACAGGCTACTTCTGCTGACTGCCAGCTGCCAGCAGTTTGGCAGTTCGAGACTCACTGGCTCAAAGTTGACTCAGCCTTCCATCCTTCTGAGGTCAGTAAAATGAGGACTCAGATTGTTGGGGGCAATATGCTGATTCTGTAAACCACTTAGAGAGGGCTGTAAAGCATTGTGAAGCAGTATATAAGTCTAAGTGATATTGCTATTGCTATTTTTAGTTATGTTTACCTGTTGCAATAAATAGGACAATAAACAGATTTAGAAATCAATACGAAAGTAGTGGAATTTTAATCCAGGTTCCTAATGTTTACCTTACATCAAGGTTTAAATATTAAATTTATGGATGGATGGATGTCTTGCTGGAATTTTCTCTCATACATCCAGTTATTATACATAGTAAGCTACAATAGAGTTGAAAGCAATAACTAATGAATTATTTCTTTATTCACAGGGAGATCCTGGTTCTGAGGGACAAAGGGGTCTACCAGGAGAAGTTGGAGAGAAAGGAAGAAATGTATGATAGAATATCAGTCAATGCACACACACACCCCCATTTAGATTTCTCTAGCCACTACTTTAAAAGTAGATTGAAAAATGTTTCCCTATTATCAATATTTATATATTATTGGTTTACATATACTACTAGAATTGGTGAGACTGCTAAAATATCCTGGCAAAATGGCACTTTATTATATTAAATTTTTAAAAACTTTGATGCTCAATTCCTGACAGAAGAGAAGAAAGATGGTAGGATAGGAGAAGGGAGACAAGAATTCCAGTCACAACTATCCACTATTAATTATACTACTTAATAGAGTTGATGGGAAACAGAAATCTGGAGCTTTCTCTGGATAACTTTTGTCCTCTAAAAATTGTATGGATAACTTTTAATTTTTAATTGTCTGGATACCTTTGTGTTCTAAAAATTGTCTTCTATAGATTCTTCACTTTCACCCCCAAAGTCTTGCCTTCTTGTTCATACAACTTTCTGGGACTGGGTCTCCTTTCCAACTGGGTTAATATTAACGTTTAATATTTCAATTTTGAGGCTCCATGACTCTAGGTAGCTTACAGTTAAAGAGTTAACTTTAAAAGAAACTATCTTTTAACACAGTTAGAAGAAACAATATACATCATTATGATGTATACATTCCATATGATTAAGGAACCTCAAAATCAAGGTGTCCTGATAGTGTTTGATAGCTGTTAACACATCTTTCATAGTGTGCATTTAAGGAAATATAGTCTAAAGACTGCAAAGTTATCTAATAGAAATTGTTCCTCCTTATTTGTTGTTGCAATGAAATTTTTTTACACATTTCTGCAGCATGAGATTCTAAGTCTCTGGTGCAACCCAAAGTTTGAAATACACTGCAGCAGGAAAATTGAATTCTCATGAACAATAAATGTTTTTGTTTCCTGCTTTGCAATAATCATTAAATGGATTTTATAAGGATTGACTGTCAGTTGCTTGTTGAATGAGTTCAGGTTTGATAGAAATAAATCTGAAATCAGTTACAGCTAAAATAAGATTGACAACATATAAGCAAAATGTTTCTGTGATATTCTAATATAGGTAGTCCTTGACCTAGAACCATTCATTTAGTGACCATTCAAAGTTACAGTGGTACTGAAAAAAGTAAATTATGATCAGTCTTCACCTTATGACCATTATAGCATTCCCGTGGTCATATGATCAAAATTCAAGCACTTGACCCCTGGCATGTATTTATGACAGTTGCACTGTCCCGGGTTCATGAGATCACCATTCCCAACTGCTTTCCAACATTCAAAATCAATGGGGAAAGCCAGATTCACTTAACAACCATATGTTTCACTTAATTGCAGTGATTCACTTCACATTCACTGTGGCAAAAAAAGTTGTAAAATGGAGCACAATTCATTTGCTTAGTAACAAAAGTTTGGGGCTCCCTTGTGGTTGTAAAGACTGTGGTTGTGAGGACTGCCTATATATAATACAATAAATAGACTCATTTTCACGTTATGACTTAGAATGGCTTACTCTCTAGGTAAGCCTCTATATGTCTATGGTACAGACAGACAGATTATCAGAGTTGGAAGGGACCTTGTAGGTCATCTAGTCTGACCCCCTGCCCAAGCAGGAGACCCTACACCATTTCTGACAAATAGCAGTCCAATCTCTTCTTGAAAGCCTCCAATGATGAAGCTCCCACAACTTCCGAAGGCAACTTCTGTTCCATTGGTTGATTGTTCTCACTGTCAGAAAAATTCTCATTTCTAGGTTGAATCTCTCCTTGTTCAGTTTCCATCCATTATTCCTTGTCTGGCCTTCAGGTGCTTTGGAAGATACTCTGTGGCAGTCCCTCAAATATTGGAACACTGCTATCATGTGTCTCCTGGTCCTTCTCTTTACTAGACTAGCCATGCCCAGTTCCTGCAACCGTTCTTCCTATGTTTTAGCCTCCAGTCCCCTAATCATCTTGGTTGCTCTTCTCTGCACTCTTTCTAGAGTCTTAACATCTTTTTATAGTGTAGTGACCAAAACTGGATGCAGTATTGTAGGTGTGGTCTTACCAAGGCTTTGCCCACCAAAACTCCAAGATCCCTCTCACAGTTACTGCTATTAAGCCTGGTTTCACCCAGTCTATATGTGTATCTGAAGTGGTATCTGAAGTGAGGGATAGCTCTGACTGTTCATCTCACATTTTGTTTTACAGGGAGATCAAGGATCACCAGGCCAGCGTGGTTCACCAGGTCCTGTAGGAGAACAAGGCAACCCTGTAAGTTTATCTAAGCACAGTTACAGGATACAGCCATTAACTTACTCCCTATGTCATTGCTTTCCAAGAAGCAGTAAAATAAGAAAATAATACATTTTCTTCCTCGTACAAATTATTTCAGTCAAGATTAAAACCCTTGTTCTTTGCTTCTTGCTATAGATTGCTATATTGCTTGTCCAGTTTTCACAACATCTCTGAGAGGATCCAAAATCTATTACTCTTCTTTTGTTATTTATTAGAATTGTCCATAGTAACCCAAGAGAATAAACATTAACAGCACTTCAAATGATGTGTTGTATCTCCATTTCAACTTTGGGAAAAGTGTTTTTTCAATTTTTGTTAATGTGTATTTCTCTCTCACAGAATTTGAGTATAGGGTAATTTGATTATAATTTTTAATTATTACATAATATTATAATACAGAATGCAGTCTTCATTAGAAAAAGTAATGCAAATAGCAAGGGATTGAAGAAATCAGAAAAGTTCAATGGTTAGACCAGGAATTTTAGCATGAGATTTGACCTAATAGTATACTAAACTGCCGTCTTTAGATGGACAAAGAATCAGTGCCTGAAAATCTAGAGTGGCTGCATCTCAATTCTGTTGCCTGTCATTGATTGGCAGAGAGCAGATGGAAAGAAAAACATGACTGGCTATATTTGAAAAAAGGTAATATAGAGAACCCCTTGTAAGTGGAGGAAAGGATGCTGATCATGCTATTCTAAATGCTACACCTGATCATTCATTTCTATATTCCATCTCTTTGTTTTCTCCCCATTTCCTGTTTGCAGGGCTCAGCTGGAGCTCCTGGGAGAGAAGGTGAAAGGGGTGACATGGGGCCTAAAGGACCCAAGGTAAGGCCTGTAGCTACCAGGAACAGACTTAGGTTTGATTTGGTTTGCTTTATAATATTAATTTGATTTAATCAGCTACGGCAGCCTTGTTTTAAGACTGTGTTCAAGACAGAGATGTTTTTGTCATTCTCCATGTCTTTCTTGAAAATTCAGATTCATAGCATTTTTAATAAATTGTTCATTATCTTTCAGTCGGTGTTTCTTGCCAACTGAATTGGGTTCTGATTGTTCATTAAAGGCCTATTAAAAAGGAAAGTCAGTTTGATATAATGATTGAGGATAGAACCAGGAGACTGTGAATTCTAGTCCTATCTTAGGCATGAAGTCATCTGAGCGGTTTGGGGCAGTCACACTCTCCTAGCCTTCAGAATGAGACACCTAGGAAGAAGGAGGCAATGTCAGTAGCAAACCACTTCCAAAAAACCTTGCCAAGAAACCTACAGGGACTTGTTTGTCAGGAGTTAGTGTTGACTTAAAGGACACGGGAACCTACACACATGTGCACTCTTTCTCTCTCTCACACACACACACACAAACAGACAAAAGGTCAGCCAATTATTTATTAATGGCGGTCATGAACAGACTTAAGTTGTAAAAAGGTTTATATCAATATTAACTATGATTTCTAAAATATTAATGTTGATAAACATAAAGTTGGTTAGATTTTACATTTCTTATTTAGGTTTTTCGAGATTATACCTAGTAAGAAAGTTGTGATTTCATTTTGAATTAAGTTTTCTGCATTGTACCATGCATATCTTTCCAGTACTTTTTATTTATTTTTATTATTATTATTATTTTGTTTTGTTTTAATGTGTCTACCACTTTTGGTAGTTTTTTCTTCTGTTTCCGGGCATTTCAATTGTCTATTATTGTGTTTTCTTTATCGTGGAAATTATTGATGGAGTTGTATACCATGTATAAAACATTTGGTACTAACTTTCTTTCAGATTATAAAAGAAAGCTTGGAGTAAATTTTATGGAATTAGTGATTTTATGGATGTTGTTATATAATTAAATCTAAGTAAGCTGTCCACAGTCATTAGAGTTGATGGTATACAAATAATTGTAATATATAAATAATAAGAGCTAAGCTCAATTGTCATACAGATTAGTAAGAAGCAAATTTCTGGAGTCTTATATATGAAATGTTTGAATTGTATGTTTACTTTCTTGTTTTAACCATAGGGTGATAGGGGAAGACCTGGCTTAAGTGTTCCTGGTCCCAGGGGATCCCGGGTATGTTTTTATGGTGTGGCATATTTATATTAATTCCTAATATGAAGAGGCTTCCCAGAACAAAGCAGAAGCACCATTTGTGGAACAATCCATGAGAAAGTCTCTTCTCTGTGTCTTTTATTCACCTACTTATATTTTTAATCCTTCCAAGAACAGAAATTTCCTGGCAGGTTTAGAAACCAAAAGTCTCTCTCTCTGGGAAGGCAGTGTCATTTACATTTACATTCACATCCTTCTCTTTTGAACTTCTTAGAATGATCCTGCAAACATGCAGGAGCGTGGTTTTCTGACAGTTTCAGGAAATGCTGCCAAATTTAAAGCTGTAAAAACAAAGTCTTTGTGAGCATTTTTATTGTGAAAGATAAAAACACAAAAGAGCCCTTATCCTTCTTTTAATATTTACTAAAATAAACACAGCCCCCCCTTCCCCCTCTGCCTCCCAATATTTTCTAAAGAAATTAATCTCCTCTTCCCATTTCTTTTGCTCACATCATGGATAAGTAAAGGAAATGAGGTGAAAAATATAGCAAAGCATTGATTAAAAACATACAACAGAAAATAATTTTCTAACTAAGCAGTTTTACAATGATTTTCCTTTACAAGTAGATGAAGGAATTATCTTTGCAACTGATTATTTTAAATGCAGATCCATTAAAAAAGTGCAAAAATTTTAATACTTAAATGAAAGAGCAATTAAGGAAATGTTTTATATGCAACTAGCATATTGTATACTTTAAACTGTTATCGTGAGGTAAAGAATATATTTTTTGAATGTTTAAGCCATATACATTCAGTTCAACGTTCATTGACAGAGAAAACATTGACAGACCATACTTAGCCATAATAGGTACATTGTATGTTATATGAATCAAGCCAACTATGTCGTATTCAATGATTATTAACTGTGATTTAATGTATTGTGATGGATTCAGTTTTTTGGAATGTTGCTCATCAGATATTTTACTACTCTCATTCTTTGTTGAAAAGGAAATTGCTTGATTCCCTTGGCCCTCCAAAAATTATGTTTGTCTGTTAACTAATCTAATTAATTTATTGATCACCATATGAAATTTTATGTTATGCTTTCTTATATTTGAATAAATCTATGGCAAGACAAAATGAAAACTGGGACACTTTTCTCTCTTTCTAGGGTGACAAAGGTGAAAAGGGTCAGCCAGGCCCAGAGGTATCGTACACTTAAGTACTTGCTTTTGCTAATAAATTGGACATTAAGTGATGCCATGTTGTTTTCCTTCACTTATTGAGGAACTGATCCCAGAAGCAACTATGAAAACTGGCAGGAGGAAGGTATAGGTAGCATCCATAGTGGAGTTGTTCTGGGGTCTCCTGAGTTGCCAGTAGGATACCAAAACAAGCCACAAGATTAATACTAGTATTTCTCAGCTCAGCAACTTTAAGAGGTGTGGACTTCACCTTTCAGAAATCACTTCCTGCTGAGATGTTCTTCTCACAAACTTCATTTTATTTCAATTTAGCTTAAGCCCTTGAATCAAGTAGAACCCTCTTTCTGAAGGAATAATAGAGGAAAATGAGGTATTGAGAAGAAAATAGTGAGTTGTAGAGGAAAATACAAAACAATCTCTTTTTTATACAATTTTTGAGACAGGGTGCAAGAGGTGACCTTGGACCAAAAGGATTTAAAGGGAAAAAAGGAGGGCCAGGTGATGATGTAAGTAGACTCTTGGTTTTACATTCTCTAAACTGCTTAAGAACGTTAACCATTTGAAGACTAATTTAATATTCTGATTTAAAAAGCATTTCCTGTGTGCTCTTCCACTGCTTTTTGGCTTATCATGAACTTAGCTAATGATAAGCTGATATTTCATAATAGTAAACTCATATCTTTTATAAACTTACAGCTTCTTTCATAGGCTTTAAATTATACTGTTGCCCATGTAATCTTAAGAATTAGAACATCCCTTATATCTCATATATAATTGAATATACAGTTATAATTATTGTATTGTATGTAGATAATATGTATATCATATACTTATGACAAGGAGATTTAAACACCAGAGAGCTTGTGGTTCCAGGTTTCTCAGCCTGTGGTTAAAATACAGTTGCAAAGTTTACTGGGGTACCATGTTTCCTATAATGGTAATAATATCTGAAGCCTGCTGAATTTTCTCAGGATTCTTTAATGAATCATAGGTAGAACCTCAAAAACCTAATTTAAATGTTGTACTGGTTGGGAACTGTTTCCCTCTTGGTTCCATTTCTGCTTCTGGCTGAAATGATCTTACAGGGTTTTTTAAAAACACTGTAAATGAGGTGGTGGCGAGGGAAGGGGCCAGGGAGAGAAATAACTATATACCCAGAGAGTTATAAATCCCCTTTAAACCCTCTTTGAAACAATTATCTGTCTCCAAAGAGCTATCATTCATTTTCTGTACTCTTCAGTTTAAAACCTTCTTCATTCACTGCCTTTAACTGCATTTCTCTGTCTCTCTAGGGAGGTGTCGGCCTTCCAGGTCCACCTGGATCCAGAGGACTAGATGGTGAACCTGGACCCGAGGTATTATAGTTGTGCATCAGGTTGGACATTATTGCATGGCTCCCTTCCCTTTGGGTGAGGCATTTGAGCAATCCCAAACCAGAGAAGCAGGAGGCAAAAGAAGCCTGTGGGTATCAACCTGATGCGGTTGATACCCCCAGGCTTATGGTCATGGGGGATTTCAACCTGCCATCCATCGGTGAAACATCGGAGGTGGCTCAGGAGTTCATGGTTTCCATGACGGCCATGGACCTGACCCAGTTAGTGCATGGCCCGACTCACACGGGGGGACACACTCTGGACTTGGTTTTTGTCTCTGGTCAGTGGTTGAATGGCCTAGATACAGGGGATATAGTTATTGAGCCCTTGTCATGGTCAGACTATTCTCTCCTTCGGCTTGATTTTCTAACCGCTACACCCCACTGCAGGGTGGCGGAACCAACTAGGTGGTTCTGCCCCAGGCACCTGATGGATCCTGATAGGTTCCAGACGGTGCTTGGGCCATTCCCTGAGACTCTGGCTCATGACTCGACTGAGGATCTGGTGGCCACCTGGGATAGGGCGGCCGCTGGTGCCTTGGATCATGTCATGCCTTTGCGGCCTCTGACCCGGCACCGAACCCACTTGGCTCCTTGGTTCTCCGAGGACCTGAGGGAGATGAAGCACTGGAAAAGACGCCTGGAGAGTGGTTGGAGAGCCAGCCGTTCCGAATTCGACCGAACACTGGTGAGGTCTCATATTAAGACCTACCTAGTGGTGATAAAAGCAGCAAAATGTAATTACTTTTCCGCTCTTATTGCATCTGCAGATAACCGCCCAGCCACCCTGTTTAGGGTGACCCGCTCCCTCCTCCATCTGGGAGCGCGGGAAGACCCCTTGTAGGGTCGAGCTGAGGATTTTGTGCAGTATCTGCATGACAAAATTGCTCAAATTCGGGAGGGCTTGGACTCTGACTGGGTAGGTTCAGATGGGAT